>OY759214.1:96674914-96743914 GCA_963662175.1 Aradus depressus | reverse complement strand
GGGGTATACTCGAAAAGGTCGGAAGTAATGAATGTACGGACAAGAACCCTATAAGGGCGACGATTATTTGAGAGTCCAATCGGATAAACCGGAATACTTTTGCGAGATCTCTTAAGAACACCGCAAGGGCGGCATTACAAAGCTAGCTAACTAGGTAACAGATCCAGTTCCCGAAGGAGATCCCGAAGCAAAAACATTCAGAACTCTTCGTTGCGGAACCTTCAGAGAAAGGTAGCTGAGAGCTTCTGAACATGAGCAGAACCTAAGGACTGTGACAGGGCTGATCACAGGATAGTGACATAAATACAAACACCTAAACAATATGGGCATCGTCTCTGTGCAGGAAATGTGGCCAAGAAAATGGGATTCCGGTTCATATTCTAAACCAGTGTAAAATATTAGAAAAAAAAAAAAGGATCAACACAAAAACTGTAATGAATGTATCGACAATAAATTTAGCAAGAAGGATTAAGACGTGTGTAAGACAACTATCAATTTTTAGCCAAAACGATCGATTTGTTTTAGAGAGAGAGCGAAGACGTAATTGATTAGTTCTTGCTGGGAATATAGTATCAGTTAGTTATTATGTCTCATGCCCGGGCTTTATCTATGAGGTCATATCGCCTACTATAGCTATCAGAGAGTTTTTTTCTTTCCTCTGGTGGACATGAGCCTAACTACTCTGGGAGTCCGCAATTTTGCCTACCCAGGTTTATTCACTTAGGGTAGGGGGTCTTTAACGAGTAGCTGACATCGTACAGGCTCGGTACCATCGCTTAACTTCCTATTTGAAGGACGGCGTGCTCAAGGTTTTATCACCTCCCAGATAAACAACCTAAGGGCCTAAGCCGGGTTTCAGACCCGTGATCTTGAGCTCAATAGGCTAGCACGATACCTCTGAACTACCGGGCGCCCTCTGCATGCATACCAGGCGTTAGTAGTTAATCTAAGAACAAGTGAAACTCTATAGATTATTATATATTTATGTAAATACAGTCTAGGGAGGGTTGTGAGGGGGTTACTTCTTAGGGCTGCACAGACCCGGTTACTATGGCCACACCACGTAGGGGCTCTACTCTGAGCAGACCTAGTCAACGTATGGTTTACCTTAGCGTATTAATTCCTCAGCTATACAACGTATAAAGGAAGTTATATAATCGGTCAGAAATTCGATGTCTAGTTTTCACCAGAATTTCTCGTTTAATGACCAGCTAATTCCAGAAATTAGAAAAAAAAAAATCGTCAGTGAATCAACGGCAATGTTTTCCCCAATTAACTTTTCCCTCCCCCTCCAAAACCAGTCGACCGTTCACGCTAATTTGCAATAAACCACATAAGACTCCTAAAGTCTCGTACTAAATTGTGTGTCAATAAATTCATTAGCTCGGCAGTTATTAGCGCTTTTAAGTTGGCCGGAGCGAGAAAGCGATTCTGCACCAGGCGTCATCAGTATCGCTAGACATACACATGGGAGATGATTTTCTCCATCATCAGTGGTGCAAGTGACTTGGTTCAACCTACACCTGTCTGGGAGTTTTTTTTCTCCCAAACAGCTGAACAGATGTTCACTAACCCCTTTGAATAATCTATCACTTCATAAAAGCCAATGTATTCTCTTTTTGATCTCCCCCCTACACTTTTTTTAAATGTTTTTTATGGTTTTCAGAGGGTAAAAAAGAGGCAAACACCATCTGCCCTGAGCGGAATTATAATTAAAGACTTGAAAGCGGAAATATCCTTTTGAATTGATTAACTTTCCTTAAACATCGTCTGCATAAACTATTTCTTTTTCCTTCATTATTGCACATCCTAGTAACCCCTAAAAAAAAAAATAATAATAAAAAAAAAGTTACTGTGATCATCTCCCAAGCCATCTGCGCACTGTGAAGAAGTAGGGAGCTCAGGACTCTAATACACAGAAGCTTCATATATTTATTTGTTCTGTGGCTTTATTTTTACTTTTATTTCAATTTAACCTTTTTATTAATATAAGTATTGTTTTTTTATTTTGTGTGTTCTTTTTGTTATCAGTTATTGAATCTATCTATGTATTTATAATTATGTATCGAACTCCTTGATGTAAGATAATTCTTTATAAGCAATAAAGTTATTCATTCATTAGCGTTTAGTCTGACGATAGAAAATACCCAATTGAACGCTTTTTTAGATGCAAAATGTAAAATTGATAAGTGAACGAATGTAAGTAGGACCCTAACAGCTGAAATAGGAGGTGTGTAGAAAGGCAGCTGTGCTGTCCTTGCCTGTTAACCCAATAGAAGTGGGTCCATTAGACTAACGTTCAGTGTCTCTTCATTCTCATCGATGGCAATTATCGGCAAACACCTTTCTTATTTATTACTCACGGTGCCAAAATTCACCTGCCTGCTAACATTCACCATTACCTGTCTTTTGAGTTGAACCTTTGAATAATTTAGATTAAATAATGAATATGAAATTATTTTTACTTCCAGTTATACGGAAGTAAATGGAAAGTTACCGTAGTTTCATTTTTTTTCCGACACTCTGAAGGTGGACAGTCTAGTGAGAGAAGTGTTTTTAGGCTTAAGGTGTAGTAAACCATGTAGGTGTGAAATAACAGTGAAATAGATGCGCAAAGGTACTTTTATTTATTTATATACACATATATATATGCCCAAAATAACATTTGATATAGTTTTAAGTAATTTATAAGTAATTTGATTTTTTTGATATTGAAATTCTGAATTTATATTTATGTAGGTTAAGTAAAATAAACCCTAATATTTATTCTCTTATGCTATGCCATTCATTGTCCCGGTTAACCCAGTAAGATAAAATCCATACCTTTGGATTAGATTTAACATTTTTACAAAATTTAGAAAAACAATATGGCATCTCTTTAGTAAATTTAGAAGAAATCCAAATGAAAATTTGGCACGTTTTGCGTTACTTGGACTTTCTTGAATTGCACATCTTCAACTTTCGATATTTTTTAGGGCCCTTTTCGGAAACTACTGTAGAAATCAAAATTTAGTAGAAGACCAGCTATAATTTCTACAGGTAGTATGGTCATTTTATTATTTGTTTATTTATCATTATTTTTATTTTATTTTATTATTTAACATAATTTAATTAATTATCACAGGATATATTGGGCCAGCCCTGAAGGAAAAGACTCTGCGTCTTGAATAGGCAGGTATATGAAACAGTATTCAACAATTCAACAGTATTCAACAATTCAACAGTGTTAGGACATTAACATGTCAGAAGGACCACGGATAGGGAGAGAATTTCTAGATTATATCTGAGCTAGGAATGTGTAACTGGAGAACTATGAAGGGACAACCTCAACACAAACCTTAGCTTTTTTGGAGGCTCTTGTGTATTTTCTAATGCTATGCGGATTTCTCAGAAATATGATATACAGAGAGATAACGGAAGATAAGTAATTATGATATCTATTACATCGCTTCGTCAAGGTCCATATCAAAAATATTATAATCTACAAAAACAAACAAAACATTTTGGGAAATGCGAGTTCAGAAGAAGATTCAAAACTTGTCTATCACACTGCAATGTGCATTTTATACTGACAATATGATTGGTATAATAAGACAACATGTTAAATGGGTTTTTGTTTTTATTTATTATAACGTTATTAATGTTACTCACTTTTTGTAGCTCACAACAAAAAATCATCAATTAATCAGGATACATACCTGAAAAAAATAAAAAAAATAATTAATGTTATGCAAAGTAATTAGGGTAATATATAATATACAAAGAGGGCGCCGTTGGCTCAGTGGTATGCGTGCTTGTCTTTTGAGCTCCACATCGCGGGTTCGAAACCCGACCGAGGCCCTTAGTTTATTTTATTTGGGAGGTAAAAATAAACTTAAGCACGCCGTCCTTCGGATGGGACGCTAAGCGATGGTCCCGAGCCTGTACGATGTCAGGTACTCGTTAAAGACCCCCTCTGGCCCTAGGTGAATAAAAATTTAGGGTAGGCAAAATTTGGGACTCCCATAGTAGAGTCGGGCTCATGTCCACCAGAGTGACGCGCTCTGGTCGTAGGCGATATACCTCGTAGTTAAAGCCCGGGCATGAATCATAAAACCTACCGTAACCTATACATACAAATTATAGGTAATATATAATACGAGCATATACTATATAGTATTGAGCAAGAGAACATTTAAAAATATTAATGCAACTGGATACATACAAAAGATGTATGTGAGTCGGGACAGTCCATCGTGATCAGCGCGCTAGTATATAATATAATATATTTCAACTTTACCTTTAAGTTTTCGTTGGAATTTAATGTTTCCCGACATCCTACACTAACCTATAAGAATTGTATTATAATCAAACAAAAATCCGAGATCCACTTTTCGACGGAATTTCACGGCTCAAGGTCTCCAAGATACGTTCTGACCATTGTCTCTGTATTTGCGTAAGTGTATGTATGTGATCGTGAGCGCTTTAACTCAGAAATGAAGATGTCACATGTGATAACGTAGCTCTGATTAGGTTTTGGGGATGTTGATTTTGACTTTGACGACCAAAGATATAGCGGCCCAAAGAATGTAAAATATATGTATGCGATTTCCCAATACAGGATTTATTTATACCAACCACTTTTGTACAGATGAGTCTTCCTCCCCCTCCCACATTTCATACTGGCATTAATCTGTATTAAAGTGGTTGGTATAAGGCGGCCACATACATATAATTCTTTATTATATTTTCTTACACTAAATAATGCAGACTTGGAACCAAAGTTGTTTCCTTTGTGTTATTAGTTCCGATTATGGGAGAACTGTCCTAATTCTCGGATCTGTCCCTCGCTTTCTCCGGGGCAGCATCCTGTAATACGTATCCTACTTCAAAAGGCTCTGTACCAAGACATTTTATCTTAATTTTAATTTTCATATTTCATTTGTCAATTTGTGTAAAGTACATGTTTAGTACTGGTTCAAATAAGAACCTTTTTTTTTCTTTTCTCAGACATAAAATTGTGAAAAATTACCATTAGCGTTCCAAAGTTGGGTAACAAGAAACCGTCTCCGAAAAGATTGGCATACTTGTGCACCACTCGTCCAAGACCCTGGGGAGAGTCTAGCGTGGATTAGAAGCTATTAAATCACCAGAGATGAGAGAAATCAGGTTTTATTTAGGGTGGGTGCAGAAAACAGAGGGGGAAAAAACTGAAATTTAATCATCAATTATATTTTGAGTGATGAAAATGGGGGAGAGGACGGAATAATCTGTCGTTATATCATTGAGTGCGGGGAGGGGGGGGGGGGGGGGGGGGACGGATAATTATAGGAAGACGAGACGAGAGGCTGCTGGATAGATGGGAGGGAGAGAGATGGCTGTGACTCAGACGATCTTCACATGGGCTCCACCACGGGGGTCCCCAAAGAGGGGCAGGAGTTTCGAAATAGAGGAACCACCTGCTGCTTCAGTAAGGTGGCCTGCATGGCTGTGCAGCAGAACGAAGGAGTAAAGATATCGTACCTTCAGTATTGGGGTCTGCATGGCGGTGCGGGAGAACGAAGGAGTACAGATATCGTACCTTCAGTATTGGGGCCTGCATCGCGGTGCGGCAGAACGAAGGAGTACAGATATCGTACTTTCAGTATTAGGGCCTGCACGGAACACTGCAAGTATAGTTTGCACTTGACCGACTTTTATTATTATTATTTTTTATCTTTTTGCTAAAAGGTAAATATGTTTTTTGTACAGGTCCTAATGATGAGGACAATCAAGAAAGCCAGCTAGTAAAAATAATAAAATCTTTGAGAGGTTAGACTGTCTTTATTTTACAACCTGTGGTGGTGGTGTTGGTGTTTCGATAGGGCGGGGGGAGGACAGAACTAGGAGGGAGGTCAGGCGGAGCGGATTTTGGAAGAGAGGAAGGACGATGAGTCTACCAAAATAGAACATGCATTCCTTCTATCTGGAGGCGTCCCGTTCCATCCTAGAGATGTCTCCCATCCAGCGTCCCGTCCCATCCTAGAGACGTCTCCCATCCAGCGTCCCGTTCCATCCTAGAGACGTCTCCCATCCAGCGTCCCGTTCCATCCTAGAGATGTCTCTCATCCAGCGTCCCGTTCCATCCTAGAGACGTCTCCCATCCAGCGTCCCGTTCCATCCTAGAGATGTCTCCCATCCAGCGTCCCGTTCCATCCTAGAGATGTCTCCCATCCAGCGTCCCGTTCCATCCTAGAGATGTCTCCCATCCAGCGTACCGTCCCATCCTAGAGACGTCTCCCATCCAGCGTACCGTCCCATCCTAGAGACGTCTCCCATCCAGCGTCCCGTTCCATCCTAGAGATGTCTCCCTTCCAGCGTCTCGTCCCATCCTAGAGACGTCTCCCATCCAGCGTCCCGTTCCATCCTAGAGATGTCTCCCATCCAGCGTCTCGTTCTATCCTAGAGAAGTCTCCCATCCAGCGTCCCGTCCCATCCTAGAGACGTCTCCCATCCAGCTTCAGATTTAGAGAAGCGTTACTTATTTCAGAAGAAATGTTAAGACATCTATCATCAATCGTATCCAGTTATTCCAATTCAAGACCCTAAGAACAATTGTCGATGCACCCTTCTATGTGTCCAACCTTACCCTCCATAATGACCTTAAAATTCCATTTGTTATTGTCCTCATCTAATCCAGTTTCTCTAAATTCCACTCTAACCTTTTTTTCCCTGCGAAAAATCGTATTTCATATAAAATATGTGAAAAGATTTTTTAATAAGTAATAAATATGAGCGATTTCTCGTAAAATGTACTTAGACCCCAAAGTCAGGAATCTGTACGATATCAGTTACTCGTTAAAACCCTCTGTGAAAAAAATTAGGGTAGGCGCAATTTAGAACTTCGACCAGAGCGAGGAAAGAGCGCTCTGTTAGTAGGCGATATGACCTCGAGCTATGACCACAAACAGATATCACGAAAATGTTCAAAGAAGATGATGTGAAAGACAAAGAAGAAAATCCATTGAAACCTCGATCTCGCATTTTCGCGCGATAACAATACTTCCTTATATTAAAGGTATAAGAATGTAAAAAAAAAAAAAAACTACAAGAGAAAAACACAAGCAAGGTGTTGTAGATAAAAATTATCAAAATGTGGTTTAATGAACTATCATAGATAGCGCTTGAGAACTGATAAAAGAAGACTAATAACAGGGAGTGGGGTTGTTCTTGGATGTTCTTTGGGAGGGTGAGCAGGTGAAGGACTGGATGTAGATCAATGATTGAGGCTATCAGGCCGGTAGCCACCTGCCTATCTGCGCAGAGGTGGCCGAGCTACACCCGGTGTGTGATGGCCGGAGGGGGGGATCTCAAGGATTACACAAATCTAGCCACACACCTCGCAACATAGCTAGAGCTGGTCAGAAGGCCCAATCTACTTACTATTCTTACTAATAGTCGATTTACAAAATGGCTTCTGAATCCTCATACTAAAGTTTGTGTCGATACATTCATTGCGTCAGTTGTAAGCATTATTGAGTTGAGCCCCTCAGTTCCCCCTTCCTCTTCGGTTGGCCCTCCCCTTCGGCTCATTCTGCAGATAATTAATACGTGTCAAGCTCATGGGGTTTCGAATTTACACATGAAAGTTTGTATCGATACATTCATTACATCGGCGTTTATTTAAGTTTTTGTTGCGTCAAACCTCCCCCCTAATCCCCACTTCCCTTTGACCAATTTGTCTGAAAATCAAGATGTGTCGCCCTTAGAGTGATTTTGATACACATATGAAATTCCGTGTCGATACATTCATGCTAACGTGTTCACTGCCCCACACACACAGACAGATAGACTTTTGAAAACATCTTAGCTCTCGGTAGGGGCTGTGTCACATCGTCAGAGCGTAAGTCTCGTTGATGTGCATACGTAAGTGTGTGTGTAGGACCGTTGCGCGCGCAGCGCACACAAACAACTACACACTTCTTTATCTGTTATGACAGCTGTTTTTTCTATGTTCATGGAATAAGAAAGTGCGTTATATACTCGTTTTTAGACAGCATTTGACTTTTTATGTGGACCTTTAATGTGATCATCGAAGAACGTGTGTAATATATTTCGACTGCATTATCATGTAATTTATTTCGTCACATATGAATGAATGTAAGGTAAATATATAATAAAACCAATAACAATGAAACATTGTATTTTACAACATTATTGATCATAATTACAGCTTAAATTTGTCACAATAAATAAAATTTGTGGTAAAAGAAAATAATATAGCAATGCAAATCTAAAAAAGTATAATTATTTTAGCTACCCATAAACCTATAATTTCATGTATAAAAGAAATTGAAGAACAATAAATTTGAAAGTTTAATTCCACATACCTACTACTTTCTTTATTGTAACATTATAAAACAAATTTTAATCAAAATCCGTGCATGACAGCAAATTTTTGAAACTAAAGCAGATGTTAACACATCAATTCTCGTGAATACCGCGTCACTCTCACATGTTTTTTTTTTTTCATTTTTGAAATCAGGATGTCGGAAAATTTGAAATTTTGTTGAAAACTAAACCTCAAAGTTCTGACTGATTACATAACTTCCCTTATACTTATATAAATGGGGACGTAAAAAACGTGTTGTCGCGTATTTAGTTTACAATAATTACTTGAAACACAGAGAGGCCGTTCTGGGAGCCATTAGATGCCAAACGACCCTTCAAAGGCATTTTATGGAGCTGGCTGGACAATACGTTTTTATAGGGACTTCGGGTCTTACCAAGGTTGCCGTGCGGGCTAGAGCGTAAGGGCTTTGGTCGAATGGTTTTACCATGGTTGCCGTGCAGCCTAGAGCGTAAGGGCTTTAGTCGTATGGTTTTACCACGGTTGCCGTGCGGGCTAGAGCTGGGGGTTTGGTCGTACCAAACTCAGTGCCCCACATTTATCCCGAGCTCCCTCGGTGCGCGAAAATTAAGGTGTGCTGGGGGTTTTGCTCCTAGCCGACCACAGCAACAGACTTTTATGCAATAAAACATGTTAGGCCCTCCCAGACGATTCGACAAATGGGTGTCCTGGTCCTTATTTATTGATATATATTTTTTTATCTTGAAAAGCATGTACGATAAAATCTTGAGTAAGAGGGGCGTTTATTTGAATTAAGCTAATCTACAAGGTAAAAAAAAAAAAAAAAAAAAAAAAACGTTATCAGTCCATCAAATCCTTACTTCTTCTGAGAAATCTGACACTTGAGCCTCCTGAAAGCTCTTTAGGCAACTTAATCCGATGAAGCTCAACTTGAGAGATTTGGCTTATAAATTATGCCATCAGGACTTGAAAGGAACCATCAACACACCTTTTCGAAAATGTAGGTTGAATTTTTTTTAATCATAAAGACGGACTTGTCTCTCGCCTTTCCATAACTCAGCAACCTGTATACCCGAGTACTATAGTAAGTTATAGTATTTTCCATTCACATCATCATTATTATTTAACGAAACAAGTATTAATTTAAATAAATATAACTAAAAATTCGTCCTCCTCCATGCTTTTTCGCCAAAATTGTTTGTAAGCGGGGCTAATTTACATTCGAAACACTGAGAAACAAATGAGGGCCAGTAATATAGTTTTGGTTAGTTCAGTTAGTTTTTGTGCCCCGGCTTTAACTACGAGGTCATATCGCCTACTACTCAAGCGCTCTTTTGTTCCTCTGGTGGACATGAGCCTGACTACTGTGGAAATCCTAAATTTTCCCTACACATGTTTAGTAACCTAGGGAAGGGGTCTCTAACGAGTACCTGACATAGTACAAATTCGGTACTTCTGCTTAACGTCCAATCCGAAGGACGGCGTGCTCAAGGTTTATTCATCTCCCAGATAAAAAACCTTAGTGCCTCCGGCCTAGTTTCGAAACTGCAATATTGAGCTCAGTAGGCTAGCACGCTTATAGAATAAATAAATAAACACTATTCTCTGAGTTAAGCTACTAAAATTTTTAATAAATAACTCTGTACCAATTACACATATAATATATGCCCATATTATGTACATTATGTATACTTCAAAAAAAAAAAAAAAAAATTAAATGAAATGCCATCTGGATACAATTGTTTCCAGAAATTATAAATAAATAATGTCCCGATATGGAAGGCGCCGGTAGCTCAGTGGTATGCATGCTTGTCTTCTGAGCTCAAGGTCGTGGGTTCGAAACCCGATCGAGGCCCTTAAGCACCCCGTCCTTCGGATGGGACGTTAAGCGATGGTCCCGAGCCTGTACGATGTCAGGTACTTGTTAAAGACCTCTACCCTCGGTGAATAAAATTTTAGGGTAGGCAAATCTCCCACAGTAGAGTCGGGCTCACGTCCACCAGAGTGACGAAGGAGTGCTATGGTAGTAGGCGATATTATCTCGTAGTTAAAGCCCGGGCATGAGTCATAAAATCTAACCTGTACCGTCAATACGTAGAAACCACAAGTTTTGATAGCCTAAATTACTTCAGAGAGAGAGGTTAGGCTGCTACTTTTCTTCCGTTTCTTCCATATTTATTTTAAAAGTTATTAAATTTTCTTCCTTCTTGTATTTCTTCTTGGTTTCCTTATGATTTGAGTTTTTATTATTGCAGAGTTTTTTTCTATGTTAAGCCTTCTTTAAGGTTATCTCGAGACTTTCTTTTATCTTTCTTTCTTTAGTCTTTGGTTTGAGTTTTTTAATAGTATTTTAAAGTTCATTTACTCTTGGTTTTATGTATTTTAGAAGTTTAACACTTATCTTATTTGTTTCCTTCAGTTCGAATTTCGTTTCGTTCTTATAATCACCAGGGTGACCGTTGTTTACATTACAATATTGATATGAAATAATACCAGTTTTGTTAATAATAATTTAGATTTCAAACTGAAAATAAAGGGCGCCGGTAGCTCAGTGGTATGCGTGCTTGTCTTCTGAGCTCAACAACGTGGGTTCGAAACCCGACCGAGGCCCTTAGTTTATTTTATCTGCGAGGTAAAATAAACTTGAGCACGCCATCCTTCGGATGGGATGTTAAGCGATGGTCCCGAGTCTGTATGATGTCAGGTACTCGTTAAATACCCCTGCCCTAGGTGAATAAAAATTTAGGGTAGGCAAAATTTAGGACTCCCACAGTAGAGTCGGGCTCATGTCCACCAGAGTGACGAAAAAGAGCTCTGGTAGTAGGCAATATGACCTCGTAGTTAAAGCCCGGACATGAGTCATAAAACCTAACCTAAACTGAAAATGGGGGCATAATTTAATTATTATTTAAATTATAGTTAGTATGATTCATGCCCGGGCTTTTAACTACACAGTCATATCGCATAGTAAACAACATCATCTTTAAAAAAAATCTTAATATCTAATAACCAGAAAATTTAAAAACAAAATAAAATGTTCGTGTTGTTTATTGAAAGTTAATTAGATCACTACAAGATGTAAATTCATGATGAATAAGTTATTAATAATAGTGGGTATAAATAATTAAACATTTTCTGTTTAACAGCTCATAAATATGGTAATGAAGTTATAACCAGAAATAATAAAACGTGCATTTCAAAGAATGATCTTCAAGAATTAGTATAATAATTATTGAGGAATATCCCAGTGCTGGGGAACAACCCGTGGAAAACGGGGCCTCTTTCCTAACTAATATTGGCAAGTGCCCGGGCTTTAACTACAAGGCCATATCGCCTACTAACAGGGCGCTCTTTTGTCACTCTCATGTAGATGAACCCGAATCTACTTTGGGAGTCCTAAATTTTGCGTACCTAATATCTAGAAAAAATATATTATGAACTACATATTGTGATATACCTATACGTCGTTTGGATAGACATACATCCTTGTGCGACGTCACTTGGGCGAAGACTACCCCTACCCCCTAGGTAGGCAACATTTAAGATTCCGCAGTAGAGTCGGGCTTACGTTCAGTCTAAAATTATGAAATAAAATACGATAAACAAAACACAAAATATCTAATACAAAGCGAGTTAAACTTTAAGCAGATGCGCTTCAGAAATTATTATAAAATTGTAATTTTTTATTTACTACTACATTGAAGCCTATTAAGGCTTATTGTAGAGAGTTGGGGTACAATTTTAATATACATCCGATATAATAATAAAGTATGAATATTACATTTTAATAATTTTCCAAATATCTAAATATTATAATAAATGGACACATTTACTTGTATACATACAGCCAAGAGAAATGCAAAACAGAAAAAATATATACTTTTATATACATACATACACATATACACATAATAATGACTTTAAATAAAACCAAAGTAATAAACATTAAGTCAAACCACTTCGTACTTAAACTGTAAATAACAAGTGTTTAACAAATACTTAATATAAAAATCTCAACTTTAATTCATTTTTCATTATCTTCATTATTTTTATGTATGGAGGGCGCCGGTAGCTCAGAGGTATGCGTGCTTGCCTTCTGGGCTCAAAATCGTGGGTTCGGAACACGATCGAGGCCCTTAGTTTATTTTATCTGGGAGATAGAATAAACTTAAGCACGCCGTCCTTCGGATGGGATGTTAAGCTATGGTCCCGAGTCTGTATGATGTCAGGTACTCGTTAAATACCCCTGCCCTAGGTGAATAAAAATTTAGGGTAGGCAAAATTTAGGACTCCCACAGAAGAGTCGGGCTCATGTCCACCAGAGTGACGATAGAGCGCTCTGGTAGTAGGCGATATGACCTCGCAGTTAAAGTCCGGGCATGAGTCATAATAACTAAATAGTTATGTGTGTACAGATTAGTCATATTATTACTACTTTATTATTATTTTTTTATTATGAATTTTTTTATTTAAACAATTTTTTTTCTTCCACCTCTTTTTAAGATTATTAAGTTTGTCTAGTTATCTCATTGTACACAATGGAAAAAAAAGGAAAAATAATAATAATTTGTTATATTCTGTAGGCCCAGTTTCCGAAACGTTGGGCAAATGTTGAGTTTTTATTTACACGATAGAACCTCGAATTTCTTCTATAAAGAAAGGGTACATTCGTTAAAAATTAATGATCTAAGTTTCAAGACGCTGGTTGTATAACAGATGGTATTGGAGATCTTATATTTTTTTGTGACCCACTGTTCTAGTGAGTGCACCTTAAAGTACACAGCAATTGTTCAAGATAACGGGTTCGGCCCTTAGGTTTTTGTATTTGGAATGCAAAAAAATCTGGTAGTAGGTGATATGACTTAGTAGTTAAAGCCCGGGCAATAGTCACAAAAAACAAACAACACGAGTTAGTTGTCTCAACTATTGTACCTTCACTTTGTACTTCCTCCATACATACAACTATGTTATGTGCTATAAAAAATGTACACACATTAAGATTATTAATATATTATAAAATCAAATATTATTATTTGTATAAGAACAGCTGTTAGGAGTGAAGTAACTTAATTAGTGAATAAATATACAAAGATGGACTAGTAGCATTTTGTTTTAAAACGAAATGTGAACAACCAATGAAAGGAGGATAAAATACGATTATCAGCTGTTTTAAATAGAGAGAAACAGTCTAACGAGAGATGTGGAAGTGGACAATCTAGAGAGAGAAGTGTTTTTAGGGTTAAGATGGAGTGAACCATATAGGAGTGAAAATAACAGCGAAGTAGATGTAAAGGTACTTTTATTTATTTATATGTTTATATGCCCAAAATAACATTGAATTAAAGAATGACCACAATATTTTTTTAAAAAAAGAGTCTAAAGTAAATGTAGAAATTAGTTTGTAAGATTTCTTGAAATTTTATTTTATTTATATTGTAGGTTTAGATAAATAAACCCAATATTTGTTCTGTTATTCTAAACAACTATTATTCCAAACAAAATACCAAACATTCCAATATAACTATAATAATAAACCATGAAACAAAGATACAAAGGAACCAGGAAATTACCTTGACACAGATACAGATACAGGGGATCAAAGTTGGAAATTTGGGTCAGTCATATGGAAGGGAGAGGAGACGCGGGAAATCAATACATAACGAAACGGGCATTTACATCTGTACAAAGGATAGCACTCACATGAGCACCGCAATCCAACCCTTCTACAAAGGATAGCACTCACATGAGCACCGCAATCCAACCCTTCTACAAAGGATAGCACTCACATGAGCACCGCAATCCAACCGTTCTACAAAAGATAGCACTCACATGAGCACCGCAATCCAACCGTTCTACAAAGGATAGCACTCACATGAGCACCGCAATCCAACCCTTCTACAAAGGATAGCACTCACATGAGCACCGCAATCCAACCCTTCTACAAAGGATAGCACTCACATGAGCACTGACAATCCAACCGATCTACAAAGTATACGGCAAGTTATGTAACCCGATAAAGTAACTTAACGAGGTCCACTTTTCAACAAAATTTCATGATTTCTGCCGCCGGATTCCAAAAACTCCCAGAACGAATTAACCAATTGAAATTTTCGCTCTCCCTCCAAAATTTTTTTGGGGCTTCTGAATTCTTATACTAAAGTTACATAGTTAGTTAGTTATTATGACTCATGCCCGGGCTTTAACCACGAGGTCATATCGCCTAAAGTTGTTCTGATGGAGTTGAGATGTGAAGGTGGACGCAGAGTTGTTTTTTAGGCTTAAGGTGTGGTGAACCAAGTAGGTGTGAAATAACACTGAAATCGATGCGCCAAGGAGCTACTTTCCTTTATTTATATGTTTTATATGCCCTAAATTCATTCTTTATTTTGAATGGCCAATATTTAAAAAGATAAGAGACTAAATAGATGTAAAAATTAGGTTTGTATATAATTTCTTTTTGTATATAATTTGATTTTTTTTATGTTTAAATCTCTTAGTTTTTAATTTTATGAAGTAGGTTTAAGAAAATAAACCCAAATATTTGTTCTCTAAATTCCATGCTATTCATTTTCCCTATTAACCCACATTGATACCTGAAAACATGAAATTGATACCTTTGTATTAGATTTAACATTTTCGCAAAATTTAGAAAAACAAAATGGCATCTCTTTAAAAATCCAAATGAAGAGTTTGTTAATTGGAATTTTTTAAAAATAAAGTGCACTTTCTTAAAAATTGCACGTCTTGAACTTTCGATATTTTTTAGGGCCCTTTTCGGAAATTAATGTAGAAATCAAAATTTATTAAAAGACCAGCTATAAAATTTCTACAGGAAATGTGATAATTTTTTTTCGTTATTTAACTATTATTAATTCAATTATTATTTATATTCATAATTTATTTAACATTTACAAAAATTTTATTGTCACAGGTCACAGATAGGCAGACTCTTGTTTTCCATTTTTGAAATCAGGGCGTCGGGAAAGATGAAATTTCGGTGAAAACACAACATCAAATTTTACATGAAAGACAAATAACTGCCGAAGTTCAATATTCAATACATCGATACAGTATTTTATACATAAATCCAAAATCCCCTAGGTTCGACACATATCAATTTTCCGCTAAATGACTCAACTCAAAAACTCTAATCTATCGACGTAACGAAACGAACGTAGGTAAATTGGTTTCAGAGAGAGAGAGAGCAAAACGTGATGAATTCGCGCTGGGGAAGTCCATTGAGCGGATTTACCTACGAAATTTTCTCTCTAAACTGCCCCTCGAAATGGTCCACAATTAGAGTTGTCCAGACGCTATTGAACATGTTCACTGTGTTGAAGGGGATACGCTTTTGTTGAGCTTGATAAGACCGAGTTAGGGGAGTACGTTGTCCAGTGGAGCAGAGCGCCCATGTCCTGAGCTGCACACGGCTCATATTCAAATAAGAATGCAGGGTGGGGGTCGTATGTAATCCCTCCTTTGTCTAGGCTATATTGGAGGAGACAGCCGACAGCAGAGGGGCGATATGACCGGCATCAAAGGGTGCTTGTATGCATAATTTGGTATGGGTCTCAGGCAATTTAAATGTAAACGAAAATGAAGGATGCCAAAGCTTCCGCCACAATTGTGAAAAATCGTCCATCGCAAAAAATATATAAATATCCAACAAAAAAATATTTCGATAATATAAAAATTAAAAAAAAATTAAAGAATAAAAAAGTCGTCAGTAAATCACCGGCTATGTACTTCCCTAGCATGAATTATTCTATTATGTTTTCGCTCTCCCTCCAAAGGGAATCATTTAGGCTTCTGAAGGGCCTTCTCCGGCCCTTTCGGCTAATTCCGCTGAAAATTAATAGGTGATGCTTTACTATACACTCATTACATTAGTAGTAATTGGGATTTTTGCATTGAGCCCCCCCCCCCCCCCCTGATCCCTCCTTCCCCTTTGTCCGATTTGGCTGAAAATGACTAAGTGTCGCCCATAGGGTATACTGGATATACTTATAACATTTCGTGTCGATACATTCATTCTATCGAGATTTATAATGTTCACAGTCACACAGAGACTTTTTTTTTTTTTTTTCAGAAGGTCGGAAAACATGAAATTCCGTTGAAAACTCCGCATCGATTTTCTGATCGATTACGTAACTTCTCCTATACTCTATATAGCTGGGGAAGTAAATATAGGAAAAAACAAAAATGAATGAATAAATAAAAATATATGTGACTAGCCAAATGTGTTGGCATTATATTATATGGAATTTGTTGGCATTATATTATTTAATATGTTGGCATTATATTATATAATGTGTTGGACATTATATTATATAATGTGTATATAATATGTAATGTGTTGGCATTATATTATATGAAATGTGTTGGCATTATATTATACCCTGTAACGCCATTGTGAAATTATTTTCAGAAGGGTGGGGGAGAGTGATCTGTGAAAAAGTGGTTGGAATAAGAAAGTCCTATTTCAGCCACATCATATATAATTTATTTTTCCTCTATGTATACATATATAGAGGACGCCGGTAGCTCAGTGGTACGCGAGCTTGCACCTGAGCTCAAGATCGCGGGTTTGAAACCCGACCGAGGCTCTGAGTTTATTTTATCTGGGAGGTAAAATCTCTTTATTTGGTGCCTTCCTTCCGTTTCTGCTCCATTGAGAGTCCTTCGAATTCCGAATTTAAGGCTACAACCCGATTCACACGCTACATCTCTCTATACCTGGTTCTAGGCCCGGATTCGTGTCAACGGTCTGAGACACGAATCTGGGCCCACACTTCCAGACCTGGACCTGTGTCGAAGCATGGTTCCAAAACAAATTTTAATCAAAATCAGTGCACGACAGCAAATTTTTGAAACTAAAGCAGATGTTTACACATCAATTCTCTTGAGTATCGCGTCACTCAACACATGTTGCTTTTTTTATTTTCTATTTGTATCTTTCCTGACTAACTTTATAGAGGGGGCGTATATATAAGCTCTGAGAGGGAGGAAGGTAGTCCGAGAAAGTTAAGGGATTAAACTGCTTCTGACAATGTGTAAAAAGGGATGACAGCTTTTGTTTTAGCTTAATAAGTCTGGAAAGTGGGAGTCGTGTGTCTGGGAAGGAACCAACAGGATTCGAACACATGAAGGAAAACAAGAGAGAATGGAGGGTGCTCTGTAATGCATCCTTTATCTGAGATCCTATTGGAGACGACACGGAAGGGGAGAGATATGACCAGATCAAAGGATGCTTGTTTGCATAATTTGGTTGGGGGGGGGGGGGGGTCTCTGGATATTTAGAGGAAAGGGACAGCTGGGGCGGTGATACTTAAATATACCCACCACACCACTCTCACATATTATATTAAAGATGGCGTCTCTATATCCCCGAGTGGTCAACATCAGGCTTACTGTTGGTTTTATAAGTCCTTGTCTATATGAATTATATTGTGTGAATGTTCACGAAGTATAGGGGAAGTTATGTAATCGGTCAAAAATTTTATGCGAATTTTTCAACGAAATTTTATGTTTTTCGATTTCGTCGGTGATTCACCGGCAATGTACTTCCTCAGAACGAAGAATTCAATTAACTTTTCGCTCCCCCTCCAAAACCGGCAGTTATTGGACCAACGATGAGCACCCCTTCCCTTTGGTCGGATTTGGCTGAAAATCAATGGATGTCGTCCTTAGAGAGTCCTTATGTTAGGTTAGGTTTTATGACTCATGCCCGGGCTTTAACTATGAGGTCATATCGCTTACTACCAGAGCGCGCTTTCGGCCCTCTGGTGGACATGAGCCCGACTCTACTGTGGGAGTCCTAAATTTTGCCTACCCTAAATTTTTATTCATCTAGGGCAGGGGTCTTTAACGAATATCTGACATCATAGAGGCTCGAAACCATCGCTTAACGTCCCATCCGAAGGACGGCGTGCTCAAATTTATTTTACCTCACAGATAAAATAAACTAAGGGCCTCGGTCGGGTTTCGAACCCACGATCTTGAGCTCAGAAGGCAAGCACACATACCACTAAGCTACCGGCGCCCCTATTGCCAATAATAAAAAAGGGTTCAGATTCGCATAAAAAATGTCGATACATTCATTCTATCGGGAGTTATCGTTTTCATAGACAGACATTTTATTTATTTCATATTTGGAATCTGGAAATCGGGAAACATAAAATTCCGTTGAAAAGTCTGCATCGAATTTTAGACCGAATACATAACTTCCGATTTACTTCGTAAATATTCAGTTCATATATTACAGGGTTCTGCTGTAACTCTATCTGTCTTCGTGAGTCTGTGATCCCCATAACGGAAAAATAAATTTTATATGTGTATCCAGAACCCTTCATGGACGAAACCTGAGGATTTTCAGTCAAATTGGCCAAAATGAAGGGGGATTACAGGGAAGGACTAACATAAAAAACAGTTATTAAAAGAAATTTCATAAGTTCAAAATTCGACTTAAAACGCTAATAAATACCGATATAATGAATCTATCGAGACAAATATCGGTTTATACTGCTCGGAAAACGAGACATTTATGACCCATTACATAAATTCCCACCGTTGGGGAAGTAAAATTCAGGATTATCCTACAAAAGAGAGGGAGGGAGTACAGAATGTATAGTTGTCATGTTGTCTATCGTTTTACGTTAAATATCAGTAGAAAGAGGAAAAAATAATACGAAACTGATAAGAAGGGGATGACATAAGTACTTGTGATTAACTACGTTAAATGTTGATTTAAACACTCTCTTATCACTTATCTTGAATGATGCTACATCACAATGACTCATGTCCATTCAATACAATACTCATACATGTATTTTTTTTTTTTTCTGTAAATTTTGTGTGGGATGTAAATTTTTAATATCATTATTAATTACAGGACTTTCTTATACCAATCATGCTTACAGATCACTCTCTCTTTGCCTCCCTCTTCTCACATTTCATTCAGGGATTACTGGGTATAAGAGGTATTTTCTATTTCATTGTTCAGCGTAATCCTGAGTCACTACTTTCTTACACCCAGTAATCTCAGTATGAAATAATTTGCGAAGGGGAGATCTGTGACCAATAACCGCTCTTTCATCGCTCTGGTGGACATGAGCCCCACTCTACTTTGAGAGTCCTAAACTTTGCCTATCCTAGTTTTTTTTTATATTCACCTAGGGTAGGGGTCTTTAACGAGGACCTGACATCGGCATGCTAAAGGTTTTTTCACCTGCTAGATAAAAAACCTAAGGTCTCGGCCGGGTTCCGAGGAGGCTAGCACGCTAATTCTGAGCTACCGGCGCCCTAAGAAGGTTGTGAAGTTAAAAATGTATTTTGAATTGAAAATTGCATTTAGTGAATTTAGTTGTATAAAAACATTACATATGTATACTGTCAGCCAGGCGTAGCTAACCTGGGGAAAGCAATGAACCGTCCCCGAGCAGAGGCAATGAGGCAAATAAGGTTTTTTTTTAACCAGAGGCAAAAACGTAGAATTTAAATGAAAGATACATGTAAAATAATGTTAATGTAAAAGCAGAGTTAGTTTTATATGTAAACAAGATCTGGATATGTATCTGAACCATGTAAACTTATACAAGAATCACTTCTCGTTGTATCTCTTCTAGGGAAATATCTGAAATAAATACATAATATGTATACATAATGACCCCAGGGCTTTAACTACGAGGTCATATCGCTTACTAGAGCGACGGAAGAGCGCTCTGGTTGACATGAGCCCCGTCTCTAGTGTAATGTTTAGCCTACACAAGTTTATAGTAGGACCTGACTTCGTACAAGCTCGAGGATATCGGTAACGTCCAATCCCAAGATGGCGTGCAGGGTTTTATTCAGACTCACATTAAAAAAAAAAAAAACTCAGGCTACCCTCAAAATGTTTTTTTTTTTTGTTAAATTATACCAAATTCCCTCCCTTTCCTTTGGCTGATAACGCTGAAAATTAATAGGTGTCGTCCTTAAGGGGCTCTGGATACACTTTGTGTTGATACATTCAATCTATTGGGACTTATCGTGTTCATACATATGAACAGGATTTTTTTTTTTTTTTTGCTCAGAAATGATGAAATTTTAGTGAAAATTCAACATCGAATTTCTAACCATTTACATAACTTCCTCCATACTTCGTATAGCTGTGAGTACGTAATAACTGTTATGTACAACCAAGATTAAATCTGACCACAATCATGCACAACCTTGTAAAAACGACATTTACTACAAGAGTAATTTTTATTTCTTTTGTTCGTATTGGTTATTACGGAATTAGTATTCTTCGTCACGAACGAAACAACGGAGTAAAAACAGAATATATTTACGTTGTGTATCTTAGAATGAAAGACGAAGGAAACATTCCAAGTGGAAACCATTGATAACATATGACCCTTGAAATTTCTATTGGAGATGTAAAAAAAAAGGATTTACCTCCCCAGTTCTACTATAGGTAAATTATGTAATCGGTAAGAAATTTGATGTTGGGTTTTCATCGGAATTCGATTTTTTCTAATCACTGGTAAGTACATTGTCCCAGCTCGAATTACACAAGTAAGTTGTCGCTCTTCCTCTAAAACTCTTCTCTTTTCTTTGTCCATTTGGCTGAAAATGAATATTTATCGTCTTGAAGGGTTTCATATGTTCGTCTACTAAAGGAGTGCTTACCTGAAAATCTCTAATAATTGTCGATGTAATTTAAACACGAAATTGTATAAGTTGATCTGAAACCTAAAGCGTGAAGGACATCTAAAGCTCTTTTTTAAACGTATATTACCTTCTTTAGAACTTTCCATCAATACCAGTAAATAAAATATATAATTGAAGCAAAAAAGAAAAATAAAAATAAATGAATACAATTCCCTCATAAAATTGTAATTATATAATGTAATGTTACGTAACTTTTTAAAAACAACTTAAAAAATTTGGACCATTTATTACTAGTATTTTGTAAAAAAGATATTTTTATTCAATCAGAATATTTATTCTCTGTTTTAATTTATAATGAACAGATTTTTATTTTCTCATAGCTTGGATTTGTAATCTTGTGAAAATGTGAGTTTTCAAGGGATTTTCATATTATTAAGTCCCTCTGAATAACTTTTGACCATTCTTGTGATGATATGGGTCTGCTTGTGTGTGTGTCTCTCACTCAGTGTGTTGAAAAGTTGTGAGCGATCTAACATAGAAACGATTGTAGCTATGAACTTGAAATTTGGAATGAAGAAGTCACATGAGCTAAATTAAATCTTGGATGAAATCGAACAAAAAATGTGACACTTTATTTCTGAGCCTGAGTACATTTTATAAGATATTTATGACCAAATCAAAAATATTCAGAAATAAAAGTTGTAGGGAAAACTAAAAGACTCATTTTATATTAAATAAGATTTTTCACAGGTCGTCCGATTTTCGAAATACATGCCGAAAACCGTCCTGGAAGTCGTTTTGAAACATATTTTTAGACGTTTCTTTGATTAACCCGAAAACTGTTAGTCCTATAAAAAAAAAAATTCTAACCAATATTATTCCTTATTTTTCCAATCAATGTTTCCTCAGATTTTTGCATTAGTAGGAGGAAATTCAAATTATACAAAATTGTCTATTTTTGAGTGATTTTTAGGTGAGTTATCTTTAATGGTTAAATACTGCTTACTTTAGCGATTTTTTTGCTTCAACTATACACCGTCAAGATTCTTGGATTGGAAGAATTGAAAGTTTTGTAGATTGGAAACATATGGTACAATACTCCTCAACTCCACATAAGTTTGTATACAGCATTTATATTAGTCGTATTGTTCTCAAAGTAATTTAGATCTTTTGTTCAGTGTACAAAGAAGAGGGTTGGAATACTCCATTCGAGCATTCTAGTCGGTTAACTCACCATTAGTTGGTGGCCACATCCTGTCTCGTTCTTCACTTCGTATCCTCTCCACATTCCTTCAGGATCCTCACAAGACCCAACTATTTCCGCCGGAGGAAGTGGTCTCCCTCAATGTCTGTCATTAGATCCGCATTACCTTGGCAGAGATCACTTCTCCTGAAGCTGGTAATATCCGTGACCCAGGAGGGCCAGTTGAAACTATCCTGGCAGCTGGACTCCGCAGCTGTTCCTAGTATCGACTGTAGTCCCTACATCACAGCTCTCTTTTTTCTCAAGGAGATTTAGATATAACAACTCTTTCTGAACACTTAAAAACTTAGGTATAGGGGGAGTTATGAAATCTGTCAAAAATAAGATGCAGAGTTTTAAACGGAATTTGTTTTCCGACCAAAATATTCCAAACATGAAAAAACAAATTACTGTGTGTCATCCCGTTCTAATTAATGTATCATCACGAAATTTTATGTGTGAGAGCCCAGAGCCCTCCAACGACGACACCTATTAATTTTCAGCCAAATCGGTCAAAGGGTAGAGAAGATTAGAGGGACGCTAAACTCAAAAACTAATAACTGCCGTTGTAATGAATGTATCGGCACAAAATTTAGTATAAGCATTTAGTAACCCCTACGTACGTCAAATGTAAATATTAGCGATAACCATGGACTGGTTTTGGAGGGGAGCGGAAGTTAATAATTAACATTATTGGTTTATTATAATAATATAATATAAATAACACAATTATAGTTTAACTTGTCCTGAGGAACATCGTACATCACCGGTAACTTTTTCACTTTATTTTTCTCTCTTAAAGACTATAAAGACATTTATAAGATAAATATTAATTGATTAGTGCACTTGGATGATGCACATCGATGGTTTCATTTCGATATTCATCGCTAGTAGGTAGTCCATATATGCCAAATTACTTCAACTAGTATGACTAGGGGCGCCGCACAATGTGAAATTTATGAGTTTTAATTTTCCCAATTGTTGATCAATTTGGATGAAACTTGGTGCAAAATATTTGTGAAAGCTGGCTTTTTATCAAGTAACTGCGGGTTTCACAATCAAGATATTACATGCCAATTGACATCTGCCAAAAACTCGCGGAAATTTAAAAAAATTTCAATTTTTTTTGTCTACGTTTTTGTTAACGGATTTTTACTACTTAAATGAATGATTTTTTGGGTCGCTGATTACGAATTCAATATTTATTTTAGCCAAAAGTGGTCCTAATGTTGTCATTTTGGCCTAAAGTGGTCCAAATTCAATATATTGGCTATTTTCGCCACTTTTGGTGGTTTTAATGGGATTCATTGATTGTGAAATCAGCAGTTACCTGATAAAAAGCCAGCTTTCACAAATATTTTGCACCTAGTTTCATCCAAATTGATCAAAAATTGAGCGGGGGCTCGAATTGTGAAAATCAAAACTCATAAATTTCACACTGTGCGCCGCGCCGGTAGCTCAGTGGTATGGATGCTTGTCTTCTTAGCTCAAGAACGCGGGTTCGAAACCCGACCGAGACCCATAGTTTATTTCATCTGGGAGGTAAAATAAACTTAAGCACACCGTCCTTCGGATGGGACGTTAAGCGATGGTCCCGTCAGGTACTCGTTGAAGACCCCTGTCCTAGTTGAATAAAAAATTTAGGGTAGGCAAAATGTATGACTCCCACAGTAGAGTCGGGCTCATGTCCAACAGAGTGACGAAAGAGCGCTCTGGTAGTAGGCGATATGACCTCATAGCTAAATCCTGGGCATGTCATAAACCTAACCTAACTAGTATGACCTTTGGTTTAAGCTGTCTGATCATCTGAGCTGAGAAGACAGGACAGGAAATGACAGATGAAAAGTGTGGATGTTTGCAGTTCGTCGACCATGAAATCTGATCGTTCGTTACTCACGGAGAGGGACTGTACATGGGTTTCCCGGCTAGTTACAGTGCGTTCCCAGCAAATCTTATGGAACTGTTAGGTAACCGGTCATATACAAAAAAATGTACCGGAGGTTATGAGTCAACCGTATCGTCCTAGCCATCAATCCGGAGGAAAACAAATATATAACTTGTTCAACACTTATATTGTCTAATTCATAAAAATATATACATAAAGTATACCGGATTTACAGCATCGTAAGCACTAAGTTGAACAGAAACATTTTAAGTTTGATAGATATAGGATGTGACTACCCAACTCCAAGGAGAACCCCGCAAGTCCTACTGTCCTGACGGGAAAATCTTTTTTACATCCCCAACTAAACGAAGTATAGGGGAAGTTATATAATTCGATGCCAAATTTTCAACGGAATATCACGTTTTCCGACCTCAAGATTCCAAATTTGGAACAAAATGCTGTCTGTCTGTGTGTGAGTGCACACGATATCACCGATAGAATGAATGTATAGACATGAAATTTCATATTTATACATATATTTCATACGTGAATTCAATACCCCATAAAGACGACATATTAATTTTCAGCGGAATCGGCTGAAAGGACGCGGGGATTAACTAAAAAAAAACTATAACTAGAGATTAAAAGTGCTTAAACCAGGATTTAGTTGTCTGGTAACCTATAGGTTTTCTTCAGGTAATTATCCATTTCTAAATACGTACAAATCAAAACACGTATAATTAACATTTCAACTGACAAAACCTTTGAGGTTTGTGACCCGTGATGGTAATCACTTAACAAGCGAGGCTCTTCAAAATTATTCAATTGTTGACCGTTTGTATATAGGGGGGTGGTGCAGGGGAGGGGAGGGTGCAAATTTGGTTTACAATTGAATCAAGTGTTGGAATGTACACAAAGTGAGGGCCTCAGGCTGTGTGCAGCAACTCTGCAACACGAACATAGATTCTGTACCTTCTCTAATAGCATAAAATAACACTCATTATTTTCTAAGCGTAACATAACTTGGGTAGAAGACTGTCACTTACTGAAAACGCCTACGCAGCTCATGATTGCGGGTTCAAATCCCGGCCGAGGCCACCAGGTTTTTTATTCGGTAGATAAAACAAAAAAACTTGAACACACCATCGGATGAAACGTTAGCGATGGTCCCGAACCTGATGTCAGGGGTCACCAGAGGGATGAAAGAGCGCTCTGGTAATAGGCGACATGACCTCGTCATTAAAGCCCGGGCATGAGTCACAATAACTAACTTCTCAAAACAAGGCTCAGAAGGAAATGGCTGATTCAAGTATATTTTTTGTCATCTCCTTAGAAACTCGTATAATAACTTCATTAGATTTTTGTCAGGTCGCCATTTATCATAATGTAATCAGAAATTCCGCCCCCTGATTCCAAAAATTAAAAAAAAAAGTCATCTTTGAATCTACTTCCCCAGCTTGAATTAATTAATCGTCCTCCAAAACCATTTAGACTAAAAATCAATAGTTCATTTACATAGAAATTTCTGAATCCTTAAACTAAAATTTGTGTTGATACATTCATTACATTGGTAGTTATTTTGTGTCGATACATTCATTACATTGGTAGTTATTTTGTGTCGATACATTCATTACATTGGTAGTTATTTTGTGTCGATACATTCATTACATTGGTAGTTATTAGTGTTTTTGAGTTGAGCCCCCCCCCCCTCCCACTTTTAATAGCCGTTTCTAGCTGTTAAATTAATTATACCGGCAGTTATTAGAGTTTTTCGGTTGCCCCTCTAACCCCTTTTTCCCTGTGGTCTGCCTAAAAATCAATAGAATCGTCCTTACAGGATTCTGGATACAGTTATAAAATTTCATGTCGATACATTCTTTTCTCTTCTATTGTTTTTTTTTTTTTTTTTTTTTTTTTTTTCATTTTTGTAATCAGAGAATTGAAAAACATGAAATTCCGGTGAAAACTTAACATCGAATTTCTGACAGATTACATGTTGGAAAGTAAAACTGCCAATCTGTCTGTGTGTCTGTAAACATGAAAACTCTTGGAAAATTGACCGAGGGGGAGGGGGGCTATTTAATTGATCAGGGGAGGGGGCTCAATTCAAAAACCCTAATAACTACCAAAATCAACTAATGACTTTTAACCCAAATGGCAGATTGGATTTAAAGAAAGAGCAAAAACGTAATTAGATAATTTATGTGAGGGGAAGTACAATGTTGATGATTCACAAAGGACGTTTTTTGAGTTCTGACATTCATCTGGGAAAGGTGTGATTCAAAGTAGTTCTTGTTATATTTTCACAATAACAGTTTCTATAGCATTGCAGATGTAAGTCGTCTGGAAATTATAAGGATATTCTGGTATATATTTATATTTTCTTCCACCCAGAGTAGTCTGACGTCAACCAAGGCATAAATATCTATCGTAGGAGGCAGTCCTCAACAGTCTTACTTAAAAAAGAACTCCTCCGTAGCTACTTACATAACTTCATAACGTCTTTATACCACCCAACTTTTATTTTGTACATCTTTGCTTAAGAATAATCCTAAACCCAATTTTATCTCCTTATTACCTTATTATGATTCTTTTATCCTCCTTTCAAAACGAAAAAACCCAAATACAAACGATACATAAATATAAAAATAGGAGGACCTAATTCCTAAGATATCCTTAGAAAGCAAGGTTGAATTTTGGCTGATATCAATGCAAGGCAGGGTCAAAATTAAAAGGCAGATATGAATTCCAGCAGATTTCTATACAAGGCAGGGTCAAATATGGACAGAGCTATCTTTAAAAGGCAGGTATGAATTCCAGCAGATTTCTATACAAGGCAGGGTAAAATAAGGACAGAGCTATCTTTAAAAGGCAGGTATGAATTCCAGCAGATATCTATACAAGGCAGGGTCAAATATGGACAGAGCTATCTTTAAAAGGCAGGTATGAATTCCAGCAGATATCTATACAAGGCGGGGTCAAATATGGACAGAGCTATCTTTAAAAGGCAGCTATGAATTCCGGCAGATATCTTTACAAGACAACATCAAATACTGTTAAATATATTTATATCAGAGAGGGCTGAATAGTAGAAAAAAATTTCATAATAAAGCAGAGCCGAATTCCGGCAAATATATCTTTTCAAGGAGGGACCGATTCCTGGCAGATATCTTCGAAAATATGGACAAAGATATATTTGCAAGGCAGGGCCGAATTCCTTCAAAAGTAGCTTTGCCAGAAGGAACGAATTTGGTGGAACGATCTTAAAAATAAAAATGGAAATAGTAATTTGAAACGAGCTGGACAAAAGCTAATTAAATATGAAAAACACGATTCCTTGAATGTAAATTACTAGGGACATAAAAACATCCATTATATGAAATTTGCAACTTGGGTTTTTCCAACTATCACAAAAAAATTACATCAATTTATGTTCTTTCATTTGAAAAAAATTGTTATGTAATTAATGATGCCTTTCTGTTAACTAAAAACTTTGAAAAACGGTTCACTATACATCTGGTTAGAGATTAGAGTTCAATTGACGGAGGAGTAGCCCAGAGTGTTGAGAAGACTGGTGAGTGGGCCGAAGAAAGAGAGTCCAGCTTTGGAAGTATTGAGGACACTAGGGAGGCCCCTCAGTAGACCAAGAAGTCAGGATGTTGTCCTCTGTCTGTGGGCCAGTCTAGACCAGTCAACAATACCAGGGAAGTTGATAATAGTGTTGTCACCTAGTGTTCCGTCAACTAGCAACAAGTAGACAACTAGTGTTGAGAAGACTGGTGAGTGGACCGAAGAAAGAGAGTCCAGCTTTGGAAGTATTGAGGACACTAGGGGGGCCCCTCAGTAGACCAAGAAGTCAGGATGTTGTCCTCTGTCTGTGGGCCAGTCTAGACCAGTCAACAATACCAGGGAAACAAGTTGATAATAGTGTTGACACCTAGTGTTCCGTCACAGCAACAAGTTGACGACAACTAGTCAACATGTTCCATGTGTTCGGCGGCATCAAAGATTATTGTTGACGGTGGCTTGTATCTTTGTTTTCCATTTCAAATGGAAAAAACATCACTTTGGAAGTAGACGTGCAAAACTAACACGTAAATAAAACAATTTAATATAATTGTTTTCAATTATGTTTTAGAACTAGCAGTATTACCTGGCGTTGGTCGGAGAACGGACTATCTGTCATCAAAATCCGATCAACCTTTAGAGCTAACACTCATACAGTTTTGGGTGTGTATGTCTTTGTACACGCTAACTCCCGATAGAATGAATGAACCGACACGAAATTTCATACGAGTGTCCAGAATTCCATAGGGAGAACACCTGAATATTTTCAACCTGATCTGACAAAGGGAAGGGGGGTTTAGGGGAGAGCTTAACACAAAAACTCCAACAACTGCCTTTGTAGTGAATGTACGGGACACGTAGCGTGGTTATCTTCTGAGCTCGAAATAGCGAGTTCAAAACGCGGCCGAGCCCCTTAGGTTGTTTATCTGGGAGGTGGAAAAACCTTGAGCACGCCGTCCTTTGAATAGGAGGTTAAACGATGGTCCCAAGCCTGTAGAATGCTACGTACTCGTTTTAAGACCCTTCCCTAAGTAAATAAAAACTTAGGATAGGCAAATGATAAGACTCCTACTGGAGTCAGGCGGAGTCTTCCAGAGCGACGAAAGAGCACTCTAGTAGTTCAAGTTAAGCCGCACCCCTAAAGGTTTTGGTTACACATATAAAATTTCCTGTCGATATATTCATTTTATCAGCAGTTATTTGAGCTTTTAGGTTAAACCCCCTCCTCTTTGGTCGATTTGGCTGAAAAACAATGGTTGCTGTCGTTAGAGGTTTCTGGATTCCCGTAGACAGACAGAATGTTTTTTCATACATATTTTAGAATCTAGAGATTGGAAAACATGAAATTCCGGTGAAAACTCCGCATCGATTTTTTGACCGATTACATAACTTCCCCTATACTTCGTATATCAGGGAAGTAAAAATATCACAATCAGTCACGTGATCAATGGACCAATGGACTATCGGCCATTATTAATGAAACTCATTTCCCTTGAATCCTGTTCTCCACCTCTATTATGTATGAATACTGCTGCTCATGGAGAATTCTGATTGATTTTTGTATGAAACTGTTGGAGGGGGGGGGGGGGGGGGGGGCAGATCCCCCTCTTCAAAAATTAATACTAATTATTAATTCTATCAACGCCATTTTTAATAATTTCAAAACCAGATCATAATTCAATTACGTAAGCAATGCATCACCACAGTATTTATTAAATTGAACTTTAGCTACTACACAATGAACTTTTCGTCTTACGTTATTATGACTCATGGCCGGGCTTTTAACTAAAAGGTCATATTGCCTACTACCAGAGTGTTTTTTCATCGCATGAGTGGACATGAGCCCGACTCTACTATGGGAGTCCTAAATTTTGAATCCCTACGTTTTTATTCACTTAGGATAGGGGTCTTTAACGAGTATCTGACATTGTACAGGCTCGGGACCATCGCTTAACGTCCCATCCGAAGGGCAGCGTGCTCAAAGTTTATTTACTTCCTAAATATAAAACCTGAAAGGTGCTGCCGGGTTTCGAACCCGCGATTTTGAGCTCAGTAAATCAGCATGTATACCCCTGAGCTACCGGTAATCTCACTTTTCGTCTTAATTCATTAATATATTTTATATTTTAAATACATCCTATAATACTTTAATTTTTTTTAATATACATTTAAATGCACTTACCTCAGCAATCGAAAATTGAAAAGAAGTAACTTACCTGCAAAAAAAAAAAATATATATTATTTTTTATTACATGAGTTTTTTAAATAACGTTACCTATTTGTTGAAATTTGAAGTCTATAAGTATTTATTGATTAAGAGGGCGCGATTGCTTACTGAGCACAAGATCGAGGGTTCAAAATACGGCCGAGACCCTTAGTTTAATTTATCTGGGAAGTAAATAAATTAAGCACGCCGTCCTTCGAATGGGCCGTTAAGGGATGTTTCCGAGCCTGTAGGATGTCAGGTACTCGCTTAAGTGCCTTTTACCCAATAAAAATGTAGGCTAGGCAAAATTTAGGACTCTCACAGTAGAGTCGGGGCTCATGTCGACCTGAGTGACGAAAGAGTGCTCTGGTAGTAGGCGATATGACCTTACAGTTTATAAACATATAAATACATATTTATATGAACTTTTTGATAAGCAATTGGCCGAGGCCCTTAAGTTTTTTATCTTGGATGTAAAAAAAAAAAAAAGAGCCCGCTGTCCTTCGGATGGGACGTTATGCGATGGTCCCGACCAGTACAATGTCAAGTACTCGTAAAATACCCCTATATCTCAGGTAACTAAACCGGTGTAGGAAAAATTCAGGACTCCCACTGTAAAGTCGCGCTCAAGTCTACTAGAACCTTAAAAGAACGCTCTGGTAGTAGGCGATATGATTTCATAGTTAAAGCCCGGACATGAGTCAGAATTTACTCAGAGACTTCTGAACCCTCACACTAAATATCGTCACGATACATTAAACACAACGGGAGATATAAGAGTTTTTGTGTTACACCTCACCCCTACTCTTTGGCTGATATAGCAGAAAATCGATAGGTGTTGTCCCCTATGGTGTTCTGGTTCCACATATAAGATTTCCTATCGATACATTCATTCTATCGGCAGTCAATAGAGTTTTTCTATTAAGCCTCCCCCCAAATCCCCTCCTTCACTTTGGCCGATTTAGCTGAAAATTAATACGAGTCGTCCTTACAGGATTCTGTCTACACATATAAAATTTCGGGTCGATATATTCATTCTAATGGGAGTTATCGTGTTCATAGGGCTTCATTTTTGGAATCAGTGGATCGGAAAACAAGAAATTCCGGTGAAAACTCAACATCGAATTTCTGACCGATTACATAACTTCTCTTATACTTCGTATAGCTGGGGAAGTAAAAACACATTATTTAATTATTAAATCATTTCTGAGTTATATACAGTTGTCCTATTTCTCAATGAGCCACAGGATATTCCTAAGATGGGATCAAACCAAACTATTAATTATTTCTTAGGCAACATTCCAACATATATTTCAGGATGAGGCTCCAGGATGTGGAAGGGACCCTCGATAAATCCTGAACTACAGGATACGTGATGTATTCTGTATCGCTTCCTTGAGGTAATAGTGTTGTTTACCTTGCGGTACCCCCATAAAACATTAGCTACCGAATCGTTGGTACACGAGATTTTGTACGAAAAACAAGATATATATATATTTTTTTTCTGGAAGAACTAATAAAAGAACAATGAAGAAGTCCTTAACAAATCTGAAAAGAGATCGTTCTTGACCTTCTCAGTAGAAATTAATCAACTAAGTGTTCGCCTTTAAATCGATCATTTTGGCTAAAAATCAGTATCTGACTTCCACAGAGAATTTACTCACTGAATATCGTGAATATTATTGAATGATTTAAGGCTAAGCAATGCCGAATATTCTATTGAATCCACGGTATTATAATCTCAAAAGAACACAATGAGACACAGATTTATTTTAGTTACGGTGCTCCATTGACCAAAAGGATTTGAATTCTTGAGTGTTTACCTTGAATCTAAAAAAAAAAAATAGATCACTGAATCCATAATTAATAGAAGTGAACAAAAGTAGAAGGGCTGACGTGACCAGGTGCGGTGAGGTTCACGGGACACCTGGAGTGTAAGGTTAGAGGTCAGGGGGAGAAGCCGGAGGAACCAGTCGTAGCAAGGGACAGGACGGTAGGACAGAGACAGTGTCGGACCAGAGGGCATAAGGTCGTACGAAGAAAGGATACCTGTGGGAGCAGCCGGAGGAACCAGTCGTAGCAAGGGACAGGACGGTAGGACAGAGACAGTGTCGGACCAGAGGGCATAGGTCGTACGAAGAAAGGATACCTGTGGGTCCGAAGGAAGTAGGAGGGGGAACAGAAAGATATACTGCCTCCCCCAGCCAAAGGGTAGATAGAGGATAGGAGAGACCAAATGGACGGTACCGGGTCAAAGGTTAGGGGTCATTCGAGGTCCCTTCCAGGGAACCAGAAGAGGACAGGACAGACCAACGGACGAAGGTTATCACAACCAAACAGTAGCACTTCACAGAGAGAGCAGCAATAGCGTAGACATTAACATCCCATCAGCAAGCACTACAGCGTAAATATAGAACACTAATAACCATGGAAACAACTCCAACAAGTCATCTAAGTCCCCGTGAAATGTAGCTTTCAAGTCCTGAAAGGATCAGCTGATCTGCTGCCCCTTTACTGAGTTTTGTCCCTAAATGTTACTTTCTCCTAGGGGGCAGTTTTCTTCTGCGCATGTTCAACTATGTGAGGTGGCATCTGTAAGAATGAGTGTGAGCCGAAGTTTATTCCATTGAATTGTCGGTTAAATATCATATTTCATGGCATTTCGGTTTCCAATGTATATTTATCTTTATAAGCGTATTCATATTTCGTCCATTTGGGCATTTCACTTACCGGATTCCATATTAAGTCTTATTAATACAATCCGAAGCAATTCCTGCACATGTTTCTTAGATTAATTTTTAGCCTCGTTTCGTTAACTCTTGGATCGCGGCCAGAGGTAAGAATGTAAAAAAAATATGTAACTTCCCCAGCACGAATTAAGCAATTAAGTTTTCACTCTCCCTCCAATGCCAATCGATTGTTATATTGTGCCGATGCATTCCACAATTACATGGACACTTATTAGGGTTTTTGAGTCGAATCCCCCTCCTCTGATCCCTACCTTCCAGATTCTGCTCAAAATTGATAGATATCGTCCTTATGAGGATGTGAATTTAAATATGAACAAGAAGTATTTATTATAACAGTGGCATTTACAGAGGTACGTTTATACAATAAGGTTCCTTAACTTAGGGTTCCTTAACCATACCCTTATAAACTAAATAGAAATCAAAAATAATCAGTTAAATTGAAAACAATGCTACTGCTTAGGAGTAAATTTGAAAAACTCTTAAAGAAAACAAATACAAAGTAACTGAAATTAATAGAAAATAAATTAATAAACATTCAAAAACAGAGATTATAATTTAAAATCGTGAACGGATATTTTTGTGTTTCCCTCCCTGAGTTTTCCCCATTTTCTTTACCAAAACGTTTTGATTGGTGTCACACTTAAGTGAAAAGTTTTTACTGAAATTTATTATGTAGTCCATGTTTTTTTTTTTTTTTTTTTTTCAATTTACAAAGAGATATTTACAACTGTATAAAAATATATACAACAAGCAAATATGCTAATACAGAGATAATGGCAATGTCAAAATGGCATGAGGGGAGAAATCACCCAGTGGTGACACTCCCTAGTCACTGATTTTCTCTCATTTGTAACTAATCACTGTCACTGTCACTGCTTCTGATCAGATCTCTAGGCCATTGACGCTTAAGCCGTCGTTGGGGAAGTACGGCAGAATGGAGGGCACGGACCAGAGGATTATTGTGGGAACCAAGAAGGGAAAATAATTTTTTATATTTGGATTTAGCGACTTCAGTAATGAAAGGTACATTAAGGTCAGTGTGAAGGGTTTTGTTGGAGACGTAGTAAGGAGCATTGGCTATTGTACGAAGGATTTTGGATTGAAGGGTTTGGATGCGCTGGAGATTGGAAGCCTTGGCAGAACCCCAGAGTTCAAGTCCGTAAGTCCACATAGGTTTGATTATTGAGTTGTATATAAGTCGTTTTGTTGTCAAAGTTAGTTTGGATCTTTTGTCTAGCAGTCGTAGTAGAAGTTTATAACGTCTGTTAATTTCTTGTCTTTTCAGTCTCGTGTGAGGATTCCAAGTTAGTCGTTTGTCGAGTATGAGGCCTAGATAGCGGACTTCATTTTTTAAAGGGATGGGATTTTTGTTAAGGTACACTGGAGGGCAGGTATATTTTCGACGAAGGGTGAAGACGATGTGAACTGATTTTGTGTCGTTCACCTTCACTCTCCACTTTTTGTACCAGGACTGAAGGGTTATCAGGTGTTCTTGTAGGTGTCTGGATGATAGGACAGGGTCGGGATGAGGAAAGAGGATTGCAGTATCATCTGCAAAGGTGTGGAGTTGTGTTGATGGATGGGTGGGGATATCAGCTGTGTATATTGTGTAGAGGATAGGACCCAGGATACTAACTTGTGGAACGCCAGCATTCTATCGTATTCATAGACAGGACATTTTTCTCATTTCTCAGGATCAGAAAACTTGATATCCCGTTGGACTTCACCATCGAATTTCTGACCGATAACATAACTTCTCCTATACTTTTTATAGCTCGAGAAGTGAAATAAATAACCGCCATTATATATAACAAAAAATAATGTAATAAATGTCTTGTTAATTATCGATATTGCTGAGAGTAATCTTAAAATAGTTATAAAACAATGGCTGACTTACAACTTAGTTGCACAGCCAGATTGTCACTCCACGACCTTCCATTGTAAGAAAACAGCGAAGCGTTGCGAAACTATTGTCTCCACGTTGCAAACCGGTTATATTACCCTTTCCTATTTATAAAATGTTTTAACTTCCCTAACTGTACAAAGTATAGGGGAAGTTATGTAATCGGTCAGAAATTCGATGTTGAGTTTTAACAGGAATTTCATTTTTTTCCGATCACCTGATTCAAAAAAAAAATGTTATGTCGATACATTGGGATTTTTCAGTTGGCCCCCACTTCTGCACCCCCCTTAGCTTCTGCTGATCCCACTGACAATTGATGTGTGTCTGTTAGCTGTGAATTCTTATACATAATAGTTCACACTGACAGGTTTTTTTTTCATATTTGTAATAAGGAGGTCGGAAAATATGAAATTCCTTTAAAGCAATGCATCGAATTTTTGACCGATTCTTAACTCTCCCTATACATCGTTTAGATGAAAGGTAAAAATATATAAATAGTTTTTTGTCCTGTAAAAATTTATGTTCTCATTAATTTTTCAATACGCATCCACTATAGGTTAGGTAGAGGGCGCCGGTAGCTCAGTATGCGTGCTTGACTTCTGAGCTCAAGGTTGTGGGTTCGTAGCCCGACCGAGGCCCTTAGTTTAGTTTATCTGGGAGGTAAAATAAACTTGAGCACGCCGTCCTTCGGATGGGACGTTAAGCGATGGTCCCGAGCCTGTACGATGTCAGGTACTCGTTAAAGACCCCTACCCTAGATGAATAAAAAATTTAAGGTAGGCAAAATTTAGGACTCCCACAGTAGAGTCGGGCTCATGTCCACCAGAGTGACGAAAGAGCGCTCTGGTAGTAGGCGATATGACCTCGTAGTTAAAGCCCGGGCATGAGTCATAAAACCTAACCTAACCTACAGGTTAGGATAGGTTTAAACTCATGCCCGGGCTTTAACTACGAGGTCTCATTGCCTACTACCAGAACGCTCTTTCGTCACTCTGGTGGACATGAGCCCGACTCTACTGTGGGAGTCCTAAATTTTGCCTACCTTAAATTTTTTATTCATCTAGGGTAGGGGTCTTTAACGAGTACCTGACATCGTACAGGCTCGGGACCATCGCTTAACGTCCCATCCGAAGGACGGCGTGCTTAAGTTTATTTTAGCTCTCAGATAAAATAAACTAAGGGCCTACCGGCGCCCTCCGCATTATTATACATTAAAGCTTTACTAAACAGCGGTTATTCATATTTTATGAATGAAAATAGTTAATTATTCAGTATATGAATAACTAAAAAATAAATAAATGAATAATCAGTAAAAAAAATGATTTGATTGATTGTTGAATAATGCTCATCACTAAATGTCCCCATTTGAACTGGTCCACCAAACTTACCCGAACACACTCCCATGGAACTTGACAGCTCTACATGTACTCGTATATTGTACGCAGGCGGCTTTCAATGTCCTATTTTCTGAGGATTGATGACTTTCAATAACAAAAGGCTTTCATGTCTTGCCATCCTATTGATTTCGTTCCTCAAATCATCTATGTAATATCAATTTGAATCAGAATAACACTACTGCTTCCTAACACACAGCCAAAAACTCAAAATAGTCGTACAGAATCCTACAATTCATAGCATGTAATAAAAAAATTGTTAGCGGAATTTAAGTACATCCCTTACAAAATGATAAATGAAGGATATCATTAGAGACGTAGAACGGAGCGTTTGTGATTTTACGAAGGAAACGGGATTTTAGTGTTTGGATTCTATAAGATTTCGAAGGTTTAGTTGAGCCCCAGAGTTCAGCTCCATACGTCCATATTGGCTTCAGTAATTGGTTGTAAATGAGTCTTTTATTACTTAATGTAAGTTTCGATCTGCTGTCTAACACAAAAAATCTAACAAATGCCATTGTAAGTTTTGAATTTAAATATAAAATTGTCGATACATCGATTAGATTGGCAGTTATTAGAGCAATAAATATATCGATTAATTTTCAATCAAATTGGTAAATTGGGGGTTCCGAGGGAGAGTGAAAGCTTGGTTGATGAATTCGCCCTGGGGGTGTACACTGCCGGTGATTCACCATCGATATAACTGATGTTGTTAACTACAGGCTATCCACTAGTTGCCATCCTATTCCCATGGCAGTCGGCAGGGGTATAAACAGATTTCGTTTAAGCCACTTCCTGACGATCTGATAAGCCTGAGGCGGTCCCTGCCTGCGGAAGAATCCTTATTGTTGATCCTATCTCCAAGGAATGCTGACACAATCTCCTTGGGTCACCCTCGTCACATCTTGGAGATTCACCTTTCTACTGGGATAAGATTTTTAAGCTCCTTACCATTGCAGGTAATCTCTTCAATAATTTATATCCCCAGGAGATATTTACGAGGAAATTTATTTATATATTTATTTTATCAGGCATTAAGATCTTCAGGATGTATTCGTAAAAGAATTAATAAATAAAAATAAGAGAGAAAACAACATTCAGATGAAATTAATAGCAACCATCTCTCGTTAATAATAACTTAATTTGCCTAAACGGGTTCCGAGAAATTAGTGAATTAACAGAGGATCCTGATTTTTTTGCAACTCGTCCTGTCTTGAACTGTCATATCGCCTACAACCAGAGCGCTCTTTCATCACTCTGATATGGAACCCAACTGTCCAATTTGAGAACCTGATATCATATAACATCCCATTCAAAAGGATGGCATCCTCAAGATATTTTACCTCCCATAAAACCCACAATCTTGAGCACAGTGTGCAAGCATGCTACCTACCATTTTCCCATTCCGTGTTTTCACCTATTTGACTACTTTACAAAACAACCTAACTTTAGAATAATTTGCCAAAAAGGAAACACAAATAGATGAATCACCGACATTGTACTTCCCCAGTGCGAATTAATTATCTAGGTTATTACTTCTGAATTCTCATACTAAATTTCAATATATGGCGGATGTAGTGAGATGTGATTATTTATTTGAGAGAGTGAATTTAAATTTCCCCAATCCGACGGCATTTATTAATTTTCCGCGAAGTTGTTCAGGGGAGGGGGCTCAACACAAAAACCCTAATAACTGCCTATATAATGAATTTATCGACACAAAATTTAGTATGCGAATTCACAAACCAATTTTCGAAAATTTAATTGATTACATCGTTCTGGGGAAGTACATTTCTGGTGATATAGCAAAGATTTTTTTTTTTTCGGTGAAAACTCCACATCGAACATCCTTCCTCTTCCTTTGAATACCTAGGTGGGGAAGTAGAAGCAACATCATCCGGATTCAGGAAGAAAAAGGAATAGATTAGTGGAGTTATGGTTGGTAATATCCAGGCATTGAGAAGCTGGTCGTTGGTATATCTTTGGAGAGAGTTCTGACTAATTGGAAGGTGAGACGTCCTCCAATTAATCAGGGAACAATTAAACAGATCTGCCACACTTCTGGCAGAGTTCAGAGAGCCACAGAGACCCTCACACTACTCTACTTCTCACAGTCGATCACATTTCATCTCACGAACAGTCATGGATCTATGCAAAATGCTCCTGCAAATTGCGCAGCGGTCCAAACATTCTGTGGAAACATTTGATGTCCCCAAACATTTGATGCTATATTTAGTACATTTTGACCTGAGGAAAGGATGAACAACGCACCGAAATATATATATTTTTTTATTTACAAATATATATTTACAACTGTATAAAAATAAATACAAGCAAATGTACTAATAGAGAGATAATGGCAATGTCAAAATGTCAAGAGGGGAGAAATCACCATTGATTTCCTCTCATTTGTAACTAATCACTGTCACTGCTGCTGCTAAGGAGGACTCTAGGCCATTGACGCTCAAGCCGTCGTTGGGGAAGTGTGGTAGAATGGAGGGCACGGACTAGAGGATTATTGTGGGAACTAAGAAGGGAAAATAACTTTTTTTACTTGGATTTAGCGACTTTGGTGACAAAAGGTACATTAGGGTCAGTGTGAAGAGTTTTGTTAGAGGCATAATAGGAGCATTGGCTATTTTACGAAGGATTTTGGATTGAAAGGATTGGATGTGCTGGAGAGTCGTTTTTAAAAAGTCGTAAAAAAGGCACTTTTGGAAGAACTATAAAAAATATTTATCATAATTTAAATTATAATTAAAAATATTATCTACTGTGTTTATTATTACTATTATTTTTATAGTAATTTATTTTTTATTATTTATTCATTTTATTTTTATTTTTTACTATTATTGTTATTATTAAATATATGTGTGTCCGCCGCATCTTAATACCTGTTTATGAATCTAATTCCAGAATGTGTCATTAACTCAATGGTATGCTTGCTTACTGAGCTGAAGATCGCGGGTTCGAACCCCGGCCTAGGCCTTTAGTTTATTTTATCTCGGATGTAAAATAAAAGCATGCCGTCCTTCAGACAGGACATGAACCGATGGTCCCGAATCAGGTACTTGTTAAAGTCCCCCTACCCTAGTTGCATAAACCTGGTAGGCAAAATTTAGGATTCCCGGAGTAGAGCGACAAAAGAACGGTCTGGTAGTAGGCGATATGACCCTGTAGTTAACCCAGACATGCGTCATAATAACGAACTGTAATAAATATATCAACCAAAAATTTAGTTGAGGTTTTCAGAAATCTCTATGTAAGTCAAACATATTTAGATGAAACGGTCCATTGGTTTTTGGAGGAAGAGGGAAAACTTACTTCATTCATTTGTGCTGGGGAAGTACATTGCCGGTGATTCACAAAATTCTCATCATTTGTTCTCACTTTAAATTGGCCGCACGACCTCCCTCTCCCCCTGTTATAACTTTGACTACCCTGAATATCTTCGGAAATAATTATAATTTTTGTGCCATTTTTCTTTTCAAAAAGTTTCTCAATTTGAAAAGAAAAGCATAACGACCCATGCGGGGAAAAAGAAAAGTTTGGGGCGTTACGAGAAGGTTCAATGATGGATTTAAAGCCAGGATAAGAAATAGTGAAAAATTATGTTTGTTTCATTTTTACTATACGAAGTAATCAAAATTTCATATCTGTGACCAAGACCCCATACGGACATCATCTATCAATTTTCAGCCAAATGGGCCAAAGAGGAGGAGGGGATTAGGGGGTGGCTTAACTCAAAAACCCCAATAACTGCCCATGTAATGAATCTATCAACATAAAAATTTGATATCTGAAGTCAAAACTTAATGAGGATATAACGTGTAAAATTTCAACGATATCGGTTGAAGGGAAGGGGGTTCAGGGGAGAGGGATCAATTAAAAAAAACCTAATAATTGCCGATGTTATGAATTTATTGACACATAAGTTAATTGGACCGACGCCTTTTTATAACTTCAACCGTCCGGGTGAAAATAGTGAATCGAATTGAAACGTTTCATTGTTAAATTCGTAAAAAAAAGTAGACTGTAGGTATACTTTTGAAGTGTGAAACCACGGTTTTTAAAATATATTGCAGAATATTGTTTTTACTCACATAAACAAAAACGAGAGGTTGACAAGCTTCAAGAGGCTAGGAGACGGTAGATGATGTTGGATGAAATGCAACAAACAGAGTGAGTGAAGGCTGGAGGTGGTGTGTTGCACAAGAGTCCTTGGCCAGAGATGCACTTCCTAGGTGCATATCTAGGCCCCAGCATTGCCACACAAGGCGGTATCCCCCTCTCCCAAGGTGAGTACGGTTCAAGGCACCCGTCCCCAGGGGTTCTCATATGGACGGAAGTGTACAGTCAGCTGCTCTCTGATCGCTTCCACACCAGACTGCCATCTAATCAACAACCTTTATTGATCAGTTCTATCGGCTAGGGGTCGCGTCACATAATGTACAAAAATACAAAAACGTCGTCGGTGCTATACAAGATGCTAGGGGAAGGTTAATGTAATGGGTCAAAAATTCGATGCGGAATTAAAAAAAAAAAAAGGGTAACCACGAGAACTGCGGATAGAATGAATGTATGAACCCGACATTTTGTATGTGAATCCAGAATCCTCCAACGACGACATCTATTGATTTTTTTAATTAAAGAACTAACGACTTTTCAAAATAATAAAGATATTAATTATTCTACTTTTTGACGTATAATTAATCTCCAGCTAAAATAAATCACTTGAAACAAAATAAATAAAAAATAAAAAAAACCTTGATGAATGAGTTGATCAGAAAAATTGACTGAAAAAAAACAGGTTTAATAACTAAGTGAGCAAGTGTCTTAACGATGAATAAATAAATACTAAGTGACTTGCAGAACTTGGTGCATCCATTCAAGTTGGCCAACACAGCCCACGACACCCAGACAGATTTGCAAGAATTCTAATTGGAGAACTTGGTGCATCCATTCAAGTTGGCCAACACAACCCACGACACCCAGACAGATTTGCAAGAATTCTAATTGGAGAACTTGGTGCATCCATTCAAGTTGGCCAACACAGCCCACGACACCCAGACAGATTTGCAAAAATTCTAATTGGAGAACTTGGTACATCCATTCAAGTTGGCCAACACAGCCCACGACACCCAGACAGATTTGCAAGAATTCTAATTGGAGAACTTGGTACATCCATTCAAGTTGGCCAACACAGCCCACGACACCCAGACAGATTTGCAAGAATTCTAATTGGAGAACTTGGTGCATCCATTCAAGTTGGCCAACACAGCCCACGACACCGACAAATTTGCAAGAACTCCAAGTAAACTATCTAGGAATACTACCCAGAACGAATTAAAGAATTAACTTTTCACTCCCCCGCTCCTAAATTGTCATACTAAATTTTGAGTTGATAAGTTCACTACAACGGCAGTTATGTTTTGCATTGAGCCCCATCCCCTTCAGCCGATATTTCTGAAATTTGACAGGATTTGTCCTGATTTTGAGTTTAAAAATGAAATTTCATGTCGATACATTCCTTACATCGGCAGTAATTGGGGTTATTGAGTTGATCTCCTTTCTCTTTTGCCGATTCCGCTGAAAATTAAAAAGGGTCATCCTTATGGGTTTTGAATATACAGATGATATTTTGTGTCGATACATTTATTACAACGGCAGCTATTAGAGCATTTGAGTTAAGTCTCTCCCCTAAGCCTCGCTCCCCTTTTGCCGATTTGGCTGATGTCCTTATGGGGTTTTCCTCACACATATAAAATTTCTTGTCGATACATTCATTCTATCTGAATTCATTGTGACATTCTTTGGAATCAGGGGTCGGAGAAGGATGTAAAGTGCTACGAAAAACAGCTGTTTGAGTGGAAAAAACAGGGAGTTTTAAAACGAAAATATTATTTTTGGGGCTAATGTAGCGTTTGTTTAAAATGAAATATGTGAATTGGAACCTCTTGGTAAAATAAATTTCATTATGAAATGTAATATTCCATTATGTAATAAAGTAATAAAGCTGAAGTAAAAAAGAATAGTTAAGGAGAAAAGGAATGGAGTGAGAGACTAAGTTGTTAATCTATGAGGCAGGCGCATCTGAGAAGGGTGGCTATGCAAATTATGCAATAAACTGCATGGCAGTAAAGTGACATTCTATTGAGACTTGATGCATCTTCCATTCTATTCATTCCTCAGGACAGTATTCGTATTCCGATACATATAGGTACTCTCTAAGTACTCAAACCTTCACGTTGCCGTATAGTTTAGAGATCCTGAGGAATGGTTAGAATGGAAGATGCATCAAGCTAAAAACAGTCAAAATAACATCTCGAAACCATTTTTTTTTTTTAGACATTCGCTTGATTTACGTGAAAACGGTTAGTCCTATCGAAACATTGGTCCTCACAAAAATTATTCCTTATTAAATTTACAATCGCCTGAGTGTCCTTAGATTTGAAGGTAAGTATAATCAACATGAACAAAATTATAGCGCCCTAAAAAATTTACAATGAATTCTCGAGATATGAGATAATACAATGATGGGATTTCTGTTTGCTTGAATAGTATTATACTATAATGTTCGGTGATGATGAGAGCTGTCTCATGATGATAGGACACGTGGTTAGCCTTCCTGTCTACGTCACCCACTTACTTCCTGTTATAATAACCTGGAACAATATCTCCTTCAGGCTCAGCTTCAGATCAGATATTATACACTGTAAGCAACATTCTGAGAGTTAGCTTCTATTGTCCTTCCTCTTCATCCTCTTTTTATACCTAAGATTTCCTAGTAGGGATCCCTATCGAAAAAAAAAAAAATTACATTGTATATCCAAAAAATGAGGTCATGATATCGATACACTATAATACCCGGATGCAATGTATCTATATATTGATTTTTTTATTTATTTCAAACATTTATTATTGACGAAAGATTTAAACATTTTGTTAAGTAGAACAACTTCAAAATATATACTTTAAAGTATATCACAAATACAATATAATAAAGAGAGCGTTTGCTTGATGTTCGTGCTAATCTTAAAAACTACTGGACCGACTTTCAATTTTTTTTTTCTACCAATTCCTTACGTTTCCGCGGTGACGGGTAGACCAAAAAAATTTCTATTTTACATTTTTTTAAAGAAAATATTTGATTTTTGTGTAAATAGTATCGATACGCGTAATCGAATCTCTCAATAGTTCTATTTTTATGGTTCCGTTGGCGTTTAAGTCGCTATATGGAAAGCCTGTTAACGAGTGTTTGTCCCTGTTTATTGTGTTGTGTTTTCAATTTCTTTAGTCATGAATGTCAATTCAACATTCAATAAATATATTCTAATGTTACTTTTCGTTAATTAAGTGGCATTGATATAACTCACCATTATCTTTAATGAGAATTGAAAGCAATTCAAGGACTTATCTATATTATGCTGGGGGGAAAAGTTGTTCTACTATAACTTAATAGTTTGATTTTAGGTTCGCTAAAGAAGTAAAAGAAGGATACTTTATGCAAACTGCATAATATACAGTTAACTATATATTATATAATTTATATATATTATATTACTTCCCGAGATATAAATTTTAGATCTCTAGAGGGCATGTTTGAATCTATAGAAAGGAATGTTTGGATCTATGGAAGGGATGTTTGGATCTGTAGAAGGGATTCTTGAATGTTTGGATCTATGGAAGGGATGTTTGGATCTGCATAAGGGATGTTTGGACCAAAAGAGAGGCCAAAACTAAATTTTGGTGATGAGAGAGGAAGGTCACGGGACGTCTGGGAGTGATCTGAAACCTGTTCTTGTACACTTCCAGGTACCCCCACCCTGGCAGGCAGTGAGTGCACAGGTTCAACTCCAGCAGCCAACTAGCTCTCAACAACACAACCCAACCGTCTGTCCCTGTCACAACTCTCTGGAGGCTCCAGTTTAGAAGACTTCACAGTAGTCATCTTTTCACCGGTGTACTTGTGACTATGGAACGTGTGACTCACGCATTGTGACTCTTTGTCCTGACTTTAACTTCACCGGCTATTCGAAGTTACGTAACTGGTCAGTTTGTTTTTCCCACGTCGCCTACATGATCCCGCCTATACTATGGATGTCCCTTTAACAAATCTTTAATTTTATTTAAAAGTGCAAATATATTTTAAGTGGGAATAATTGATTTACTTTTAAAATAAAAATCCTTGTAAATAGTAACTGAAAAAATAATATAGAGATTTTTATTTCAATGGAAATAATTATTTGCGGGGGCGCTGATAGCACAGAGCTTGTGTTTTGAGTTGGTCGGCCCAAAGATAGCACTTCGTGGTGATTTTCTGCAGGAAGTCTACCATGTCTTGGAGGCCGGTTTCTCGTCGAATTTGGGTGTTCCGGACGAACCGGGTGCGGTTACCGCCAAACGGAGAACCTTGTTTTCAAATCTCTTCGATATTTTTGTTTGTTCCAGATGGGTGCTGCATAGTTGAATAGTGGTCTGAGTGATGTATAGAGAATTCTGCGAGTGTACTTGACAATCTTCTGTTGATGAGGGGGTAGAGTTGCGATAGCCTAGTATGTGCATGCGTCACTTTTTTGTTTATGTGGTTGACTTCTCGTTGTTTCCGGCATTTTTTCCTCCAGAGGTGTCTTCTTTTTTCTTCGTTGGACAATATTTCGGGACAATTGCAGGTCCCTTCTTCTGGTCACTATGAACGTATGTGGTTGATTCCATGTTAGTTTTGTGTCCAAATGAATACCAAAATATTTAATTGTTTCGTGATTAGAAGTGTAGTTTATGTAAGCGTCATCTTTTAAAATCGTTATATTTTCCGTTATACTTGACTGCTTTGAGTGAAACAAATATTGTTGCGACAGTCTATTTGAAAATTTTCGTGAAAAAAAAAAAAAAATTCACGAAGATTGTAGCAAGCGAAAGATGTTTGGAACAAATTCTCCACAATCGACTAGACAGCGGGGGTCTTCCAATTTTCTTCTCATGGGAGACATCTCCAAGAGTGCAGACACGAGTGTGTCATGGAACCCCAATCACCCAGACGCCCACCTCGAGATTGGTTTATTCATGATGATTTCCTGGAGAAGTAATTCATTGCAGGAAGAGAACGATGAATAACGAAATTCGAGTCACGTACCAAGCTAGAAATAACTGGAGTCAAAGAAACATATCAATCCAGCCAATACCCATTCGGAATGTAACGGAATTTCTGGTAGGTTTCTATGCCTGCGCTCGTAACGTTCAGAGCCAACTTGCCAGGATGTTCTAGGCTGATAGAAACGCCATTCTTATAACTTTCAGGTCGATACATTCATTACATCGGAAGTTATTGGGATGTTTGAATTGAACCCCCCCCCCCCCCCCCCCCCCCCCCAGACTTATTCCGAGTTGAAAGGTGTTGTCCTTATATGTTTTAATTTTTGGAAATTGAATAAGAAAAATTTTTGGTAAGTACCAATTTTTCGATAGGGCTGTCCCTTTTCGCATATATCTAATAAATGTCTAAAAAAAAAAAAAATTCAAAACGACATTTTAGGACCGTTGTCGGTAAAAGAAAATAAAAAAATGATAAGGATTGTAGGATATTACATCGGCAATTATCCTCCATTTTGTCATATATCCAACAAAAATTAAGCTATTTTTTTAAAATCTTTGAATAATATATATATATCAAATATGAAGATGATCTGAGCATTTTTACGAGCACAGAACGCACAACCTGCGTGAGGGGGAGAGTCGGTCGGCTCCTGTCCCATCAGACAATGTCCATTTCACAAAATATACAGGGTGGCCCAGATAAGCGGGCCACAAGTCAAATAACTCCTAAACGGTTAGAGGTATCACAATTAAGCATAGGACTAAAGTTGTAGCACTCGCAAAGAGCTATAGTATGGCGTCCTCGAAAAGACATAAATGACCTATTAATGACTCAAACAGCCCTTCGAAGGGCGGGGTTACCTTTTGACCCTTAGGTTTCATTACATTTTATTAAAGTACTAAAGAAACAAGGAAGAACTGTGCAAACAGATTTTTGATACGTCAAATAGTTCTCGGAAAAAAAAACGTTTAAAGTTGCACGTTTTTCTTATTCTGAAGTTATTAAACTCCAACTAACTTCAGAATAAGAAAAACGTGCAACTTTAAACGTTTTCCTTCCGAGAACTACTTGACGTATCAAAAATCTGTTTGCACAGTTCTTCCTAGTTTCTTTAGTACTTTAATAAAATGTAATGAAACTTAAGGGTCAAAAGGGAACCCCGCCCTTCGAAGGGCTGTTTGAGCCATTGAAAGGTTCATTTTTGTCTTTTCGAGGACGCCTATGCACAATTTTGATATCTCTGACCGTTTAGGAGTTATTTCACTTGTGGCCCGCTTATCTGGGCCACCCTGTATATCTGTAGTCACCGGGAATAAATTGGTAAATGTAAATTCGTAACTTTTCAAGGCAGCACTTTTTTACTTTTGCATTAATCGTGTAAATCTACTTTTTGGAATAAATAAATTATGTTTGCATCATTATTAATCATATACCTATCTAACCTATCAAAATCTATGGGAATAAATGAAAATGAATATTGTTAATCCTTTCTTGGATTTTCCCTCAGTTACCTAATCATTCCCCATCACCTACCTAATTATTTACCACACTTTTTGAAATACTCGTGAATGATGCCTCTCTGAAGTTGAGCAAGTTGATTTAACCGAAAACACACTCTTCACTTGGAATAGTTTGCCGTAGTGAATAATTGGTTAAATGCAGTTATCTCGTGAATGATTCCTCAAATAAGTAGATTAAGTTGATTTAACCGAGAACATACACAATTTTTCGAGATACCAAGAAACCCACATCTTTATAATTCCGAAAGTATTAGAGTCCTGAGCTCCCAACTTCTTCACAGTGTGCAGATGGCTTGGGAGATGATCACAGTACACTTCACTCATTTTGGCCATTTTTCGACTTAACAACTTATTCCCTGTGACCGTAGATATAATAAATGACAGTAATTTCGGTATTGCTACCATCGTCGTGGCTGAAGAGGTTAGCAATACCGAAAGAACTCTAATATAGTTAGTTATTATGACTCATGCCCGGGCTTTAACTACGAGGTCATATCGCCTACTACCAGAGCGCTCTTTCGTCACTCTTGTGGACATCAGCCCGACTCCTATTATGGGATTCCTACATTTTGCCTCCCCTAAATTTTTATTCACTTAGGATAGGAATTTTTAATGAATACCTGACATTGTACAGTCTCGGGACCATCGCTAAATCCCATCCGGAGCATGGCGTGCTTTAGTTCATTTTACCTCTCAAATAAAATAAACTGAGGGCCTCGGCCGGGTTTCGTACCCGCAATCTTGAGCTCAGTAGTCTAACACGCTCTGAGCTACCGACGCCCTCTCCATATTAATATATATTTTATGGAATAGACAATATTTTAAACAACATATTTTCTCTTTATTATTTATTAAATGTTTCACAATATCTCTGCAGAAAATGTTAACTATCATTAAGAAAGTATAGAGAGACCTGGCTTCTGCCAAAGTTGTGTCTGCACCAAGAACTAACTTCATACTTACTTGATTACCATTCTGTTGTCTCATTTCCTCAAGTTTGTTTTGTTCAGTCTTTCTTCTTCTTCATAACAATATTTTGTTTGAAACTGATGTTGAAACAAGATGGGAAAGTTGTTTTGGAATAAAACTTTTTAAGTATCAAACTTCAGGAGAGAGAAGCCAGTTCGAAAAAGTAGGCCGTGGCCTCAAAAACCCGGAGCCCAGAGAAGTGTCTTCATCTTCATGATTTAATATGCTTCATATCTGATTTTATACTTCACCTTATTTCGTCTTTCTGACATATCTTTTGATGTAGACTTATCTTTAAATTGGCTTCTCGTGACAGGAATGGACGAATTCGTATTTATACTCGTATATCAAGCTATATACATATGCATATAATACGAGCTTATATACATATGTATATTAAAAAGGGCGCCGGTAGCTCAGTGGTATGCGTGCTTGACTTCTGAGCTCAAGAACGTGGGTTCGTAACCCGACCGAAGCCCTTAGTTTATTTTATCTGGGAGGTAAAATAAACTTAAACACGCCATCCTTCGGATGGGACGTTAAGCGATGGTCCCGAGCCTGTACGATGTCAGGTACTCGTTAAAGACCACTACCCCAGGTGAATAAAAATTTAGGGTAGGCAAAATTTAGGACTCCCACAGTAGAGTCGGGCTCATGTCCACCAGAGTGACGAAAGAGCGGTCTGGTAGTAGGCGATATGATCTCGCAGTTAAAGCCCGGGCATGAGTCATAAAACCTAACCTAACCTATATATTAAAAAAAATTGATGTGGCCATTACAGGACTTTCTTATACCAACCATGCTTACAGATCACTCGCCTCCCACTTCTCACATTTCATACTGGCATTACTGCGTAAATGAAAGTAATGAGTTGGTGTCAGCGGTATTTTCTTCGTTTCATTGTACAGAGTGAGTCTGAGAGTGCCATTCTTATACCCAGGAACGCCATTATATGATTTTGAGAAAGCAGAGGGGAGAGTTAGTGATCTGTAAGAGTGGTTGGTATAAGAAGGTTTATGGTACAATTTAAATATTACTTTGAAATATTTCTTCCTACGGAAATTTATTTTACATTCTTTGAAGCGCTATAACTTTGATTATATTGGTCCTATTTCAAATGTGAGGACAAATTAGTGATTGAAATTTTATAAGCAACATTTTTGGTAAGAAGCACTTTTTCGATAGAACTAACCCTTTTGATGTAAATCAAGCAAACTTATACAAAAATGAGTTTCAAAACTACATTTTTGGACGGTTTTCGGCATGTATCTCACAAACCGGGCGACCTGCAATACTTAGAATTTCATAAAAAATGTGCCTTTAGTTTTCCCTACAACATTTATTTGTAAAGATTTTTGATTAGGTCTTAAATATAAGCGGTCTTGTAAAATATACTTAAGATCGACTTATCGACTTTTGTAGTTCGAAGACCCTGTATGTGAAACGAGTGTGTTCCGTGACTGAGCCGAGTCGGTTGTGTTGATGTAAACTTGAATCCATTCTGTCCTAGATGTTAGAGGACCGGGTCTAGCTGGCAGGAGGGTCGGGTCATCGTACCAACTGCCTATAATAGTTATCTTGGCAATTGAATGGATGAACTAGGAAACACTATTCAACTTACTATCGTATTAATATGTCACGTGACCGCCCGCAAACCTCCCCTCCTAACGTCTCTCCCTCTCATCAAATAAATAAAACAAACTTATTTATTATAATTATTAAATTCTAACAAGATAAACTAATATACATATAGTTAGTTTGTTATTGTTGCTTATGGCCCGGGCTTTAACTACGCCTTACAACTAATACGCTCTTTTGTCGCTCTGGTGGGCATGAGCTTGATTCTTCAAATTTTGCCTACCCTGCTTTATTAATTTAAGGTAGGAAGGAGTGCCTGACATCGTACAGGTTTCGGATCGCTTAACGTCCCATCCGAAGGATGGCGTGCTCAAGTTTTTCCTCTTCCCAGATAAAAAACGTAAAAGTCTCAGCCGGATTTCGAACCCGCGTTCCCGCGTCCTTAAAAAAACAATTTATATCTGATAATCGAGAAATAATGTTTGTGTATTTAACAAACGAATTACTGTTGACATGAAAATATTAATAAAGATATAAGCTTTTATCATTAAAAACTGAATGAATAATGATTTGAAATTGTAACCGGTTTTTTGTGCAGTAAATGGAGGTATTTGATGCCTTCATCAAAAGTGAAGCTATTGTTGGTAATGTGGGTCGTGAAAGTGGACCGGTTGCCATGGTTCCTTATTTCAGTCTTATGTTCTTTAATTCTGAAAGGAAAGGGGGGAGGGAAACTTAACACAACTTACCCGATATCTGCCGAAATAATGAATGTATCGACATGAAATTTTTATGCAAATCAAAAACCCCACATGGGTGACATATATCAGTTTTTTAGTCGATTGGTTTTTGAGGGAGAGCGAAAACTTGTTCAATTCATTCTTGGGCGCGCGAGGGTAGATAGTACATCGCTGGTGATACGACGAATTTTTTTTTTTTTTGGGGGGGGGATGAGACTTTGGGGGATGGCCCAAAACCTTCGCGCTGCGTTTTTCGTTCCCATTAGAAGGGGACGATTCTGTTCTAAATAAAGTACAAAAGGTCGTCGTTGAATCACCGGTAATGTACTTCCCTAGAACGAATTAATCAATTAAATTTTCGCCCCCCCCCCCCCCCCCCCCAAAACCAGACGACTGTTTGCGCTATTATTCAACAGTTGACTTACATAGGGGTTCCTAAATCCTTATACTAAATTTTGAGACGATAAATACATCCCCAGTTATTGGGGTTTTTGAGTTGAGCCTCCCTCTGATCCTCCCTTCTTTTGCCCATTCCGCTGAAAATTGATGTGTCGCCCTTATGGGGTTTTGAATTCAAATATGAAATTTTGTGTCGATACATTTATTACCACGGCAGTTATTAGAGTTTTTGTTAAGCATTGTCACCTAATCCCACCTTTTCCTTTGGTCTATTTAGCTGAAAAACAATATATGTCGTCGTTAGAAGGTTCTGGATTCACATATAAAATTTCGTGTCGATACATTCACTCTATCGGGAGTTACCGTGTTCACAAACACACAGACAGACAACTTTTTTTTCATATTTGGAATCTAGAAGTCGTAAAACATGAAATTCCGTTGAAAACTCGGCATCGAATTTTTCACCGAATAGATAACTTCCCCTATACTTCACAGAGCTGGGGAAATAAAAGCGGTAAGTTATGAAGTTTTTATCCTATTCTGCGGATCGCTGTTTTCATTGGATTTGCTAGTTTTAGACTTAGAATTTCATTTCGATAAGTTCACGTATTTTGAGTTATCGCTGTTACACACACATTCTAAATTTGTTTTACATAATTATTCTGCACTTATGTTACAACACCTCGTTAGACAAAACCTTTTAAAAATAATCCTAACGAGAGGTAGCAATGATAAGTATTATCACTCAAGTAGGACATCTGACTAAAGTTGGGGGAAATTTTCCGTCAAATGTTAAGTTGCAAGTTATTATAATAACTGAACATTGCTAAGTTCAAAGTTAAAAGTTTAAACTTCAACTAAAAATGTTTATGTTAGAGGAAATCCTTTACACGGAAACGGGATTTTTTTCTCACTGTTCAAAAATAATAATATAACCACAATAAAGAATCGTGTTTATATCTAAAACATTATTTGATACAAAGCTTTCATTTTTATTTTTTGGGCAGAGTTCCTCCACACCTTAAAAGTCAGTTGAATGTTCGTTATTGTTTTATTTATTCATTTATATATTTTTTATTTATTTATTTAGACTTTTTTATTTATTCATTTATAATTGAATAATACATATATCTATTTATATTATTTTTTTAAATATATTGTTATAGTTACATTGTTTTCTTTCTTTTCTATATCTTGCACATAGGGATCTGATGAAGTGACGTAAGAACATCCCGAAACATCGTTGGGATAAAGGCACATCGGAAGAGTTTTTTGAAAAATAGTTATCTTAATTTTTATTAAATTGAAAAATGTGGCTACTTATTATAAATGTATGTATTATTATTTTTTTATACTCATATATTTTTAAGTATTTATTTATTCAGTTTTTATTAATTTCGTTTTACTTTTATTAATAGTTCTGTTATTACTGCTAATCATACGTTAGACTCAAATAGTTATACGTTTAATTTATAAGCTATCTTAATGTATAAATTCTTTTGACGTATCCTATTACCATGTATTGGTTTAATGGAAATAAATTTATTATCATTATTTCTATTCGCTGTTACTTCGCACAGGATCAGGGCAATAACGACATGCTCATGGCTGCGATAACCGCACCCTGGTTCGTCCGGAACACCCAAATTCGTCGAGACATCGGCCTCCAGAACATGGCAGACTTCCTGCAGAAAATCACCACGAAGGGCTATCTTTGGGCCAAACAAACCTAAAGAGGGTGCTCAAACCTCGCCTTTACCAGCACATTTTATAATGATGTTAAAATTTCTCTTTTTTGTTTTCAAATGAGAGTGCTTTGTGCGCTGGGCATACAAATAATGTGTAGTTTCTTACATGTGCTAACTCAGATCTGATAGAGATGTCTTTATGCCTGTCTTTAAAATTCTGAGTTTACCTGTAGTCAAAGTTACTCTTGTTTTAAAACTTCTATCCTGTTAAAAGTTGTTATACTAACAAAACATTCAACAACTCCAACGGATTTAACATCATCTATTGTTGTTAGAAACAAAAGAGGTGTTTTAATTAAACATTCATACATTTTCCAGTATATTTTAAGCTTCCTTGTTTTAATCTGTTACAATTCTTTATTTATATTTTATTAGTTATACTTAAAATTTTTATTCATAATATATTTTTTTAGCACTATCTTTTGGTTCATAATTTATGCTAATTCTTAACGAGTTCCCATCACGTTGTAAATGTCTGTAAGTCAGTGGAGTGATTCAGTGATGGCCTGGGTCGGATCTAGGGGCAAATGGGGGATGCTTGCCTCGAGACAGAGCCCGAGAGGGGTGCCACACAGCATGAACCTAGCAATAGACAAATCGATGGAGTAAAGAGGAAAGGGCATAACCCTAAAATCATCAATTTTACAGAAGAAGGAAGAAGGCCTTATGGCTCCTCTGATTTCCATTCCTCTAAGTCCTTCCCTTTGGCCGATTAAGCTGAAAATCAATAGGTGTCGATACGTATGAAATTTCGTGTCGATATATACATTCTATCGGGTGTTATAATTTTCACAGGTATACAGGAAAGTGGTTTGCATTTTTGCAATCAAGAGGTCGCAAAAAAACATGAAATTTCTTTGAAAACTCAATATCGAATTCCTGACCCATTACATAACTTCCTCTATACTTTGTATGAAAGTGAAAAGATTGTGCGTATTCTAAAGGTTTTGAGTTACTTGTCTATCGATATTCTTATCGAAAGTTCACATTGAACCAGAGCGCACTAGCAATTGACCATATGAAAGCCGATTAAATGCCTATATTTTTTCCAAATACTATTCATTTTCAGTGTTGTAATGTCTTCTTCAATTTCGCGAAGAAATTCATTTAAATTTCTACAGGGTTGATTCTGAAATTAGTAGGAGACAGACACATGGCATGCACTTGATATAAGTATTTCATACACGTCTTCAACTTACGGAACGCCAGAAATAAAATATAGTTAGGTATGGAGTTGATGAGATGAGGTGCGTGTTTGGTGTGATAGTGGAGTTAGCGGGGCTAGGATTGGCTCACCTTGAGAAAGGTCAAAGAACCGGGGGAGAGGAGACGAGGAGGGGAGAGGAGGGGCGGTGCATACCTGCATATAAGGATGCAGTAGGATATCTGTGGAAGTATATAGCAGATGAAGGGGGCTCCTGAGCGGGACATATGGACTAATGTGATACGGGCAAGGAAAGGACCGGTGTATACCTGCATATATGGTGCTCCTGAGCGGGACATATGGACAAAGAACCGGGCAAGGGGAGGGCCGGTGTATACCTGCATATATGGGGCTCCTGAGAGGGACATATGGACTAAGGAGGAGGTACGGGCAAGGGGAGGGCCAGTGTATACCTGCATATATGGGGCTCCTGATGAGTGGGACATATGGACTAAGGAGGAGGTACGGGCAAGGAAAGGGCCGGTGTATACCTGCATATATGGGGCTCCTGAGAGGGACATATGGACTAAGGAGGAGGTACGGGCAAGGAAAGGGCCGGTGTATACCTGCATATATGGGGCTCCTGAGAGGGACATATGGACTAAGGAGGAGGTATGGGCAATGGAAGGGCCAGTGTATACCTGCATATATGGGGCTCCTGAGCGGGACATATGGACAAAGAACCGGACAAGGGGAGGGCCGATACATACCTGCATATATGGCGGTCTAGAGCGGGACATATAGACTAAGGAGGAGGTACGGGCAAAGAACTGGGCAAGGAGAGGGCCGGTACATACCTGCATATATGGGGCTCCTGAGCGGCTACCAGAGCGCTCTTTCGTCACTTTGGTGGACAGGAGCCAGACTCAACAGTGGGAGTCCTTAGTTTTGCCTACTAGGGTAGGGGTCTAACGAGTACCTGACATCTTACAGGCTCGGGATCATTACTTGAGATCAGTAAGCAAGCACGATACCACTGAGCTACCGGCGCCATCCCCTTACATTAAATATTCTACAATTAAAATCACATTTCTTTATAGAATTTTCCGTAATACAGATATTAATTCTTTTTATTTTTATTTTTTGTCTTGTTTGTTTTATTTCATTTCTCTCTCTACAAAGGATAATTATTTTTATACAATATTTGCTCATAACATTTTTTTTTGAGATATATGTATTTTTATGGAAAAAGATAAAACCTTGCATTAAAAAAACAACAAAAAAAACGCTAACATCAATATTTTGGTAATCTCAATAAGCGGCTTAACCACAAATTTTTTTTTGGTACCAACTCAGATTAGAATGTTTTTTTGTTTGAGCCAGCGCAACTCAAATATTATTTTGTAATGCTAATTTTACAAAAGGAATTATTAGGGGAGCAAAGGCGTTTTCGTTCTTCCTCTAAACGTCCTCCTCACCTCAGTCGATTTATATCGATTTATCCTATGTGACATGTGTGGTGAGTGGCTCATCCCCACGGTCTAATGAGGATGGGCCCATAGCAGTTGGCCGTTCCAAAGTGGCTGGGGGGGGACATGGGCGTGGGCATGAGGCCCCCCCTCCCTCGCTATTTAATACTACCCACAACCCAACCCCCATTAACAGACATTCTCACATTTCTTCCATCGATTTCTCTCCTCCAAATAGCTCCCTCCACCCCTTCCTTCGAGAATAAGGGACTCTCATCATCGAGATAAAAAATAAAAACGTCGTCGGTGAATCACTGTATATATAATTCCCCAGATCGAATTTATTTCCGTAGGTCGATTGCAGTATTGTAATCTATACTATTTCTCCAGCTATACGAAGTATAGAGCAAGTTATATATCGATCGAATATTCGATTTTGAGTTTTCAACACAATTTCATGTTTTCCGACCCCCTGGTTCTATGAACACGGTAACTCCCGAAAGAACGAATTTATCGACACGAAATTCTATGTGTGTTTCCAGAACCTCATAAGGACACCTATTAATTTTCAGTGGGATCGGCAGAAGGGAAGGAAGATCGGAGGAGAGGCTCAACTCAAAAAACCCCAAAACTACCGATGTAAAGAATATCGACATTCAGGGTGATTCAGTAGCCCCTCTATTGGTTTTTAGCCCAAAGGGTCAGTTGGTTTTGGAGAGGGGGACGAAAAGTCCTAGGTCCTAGGGAACTATAGAGGTAGCTCCGGGGTAGCTTGCTCGCCTTATAAACTCAACAAGAACCCTGGATAGGCAACATTTATGACTTCCACAGTAGAGTTAACAAAGAAGGGATAAAGGCATTGGATGCTTAGGTCCCTAGGTGTACACACCAGCCCACTCATATTTATTACACTACATCTAAGTATTCGTAACTATCCAGAACAGAGCGTTGCAATTACCCAGGAACGGAAGTGTGGAAAAATGGCATCGACGTACGCATACTTTCCGGACATCCGAGTATGTCTTGAGTCGACGTGGGTACAGCCTGACCGCTGGATGTCCCAGATATTATCAGGTCAAGGAAATTTAAACTCGAGACAGCAGAACATGTAGAGCTCGAAAGCCCGCTATACGAGTAGGCCAGGATGGAATTGATGTGCGGGACAGATCATACCTGGGACGGAGACCCGGTTCAGCCTCTTTGTCAGCTCCTGGCTAGATCAGAAGAAAGTGGTATGACGGCTTGGGGGCGACCACCGACAAAATACGGAACGGGTTATGTTGCAGAAATGCAAAGTGCAACCAAAAACAAAAAAAAATAAAGAAAGATGCGGATCTATAATAAAAGGAATATAGACATCTATATCATCAAAATCCGAAATGGGTTATAATCGCTAGAGAGCTAAAGCACGTTTCAAGGTGACTACTGTTGAAGTTTCTCACGATACTCGAGCTGGCAAAACCAAAACAAACAGAAGCAACACAGATAATGGTAGAAAATTAAAAAGAGAGAGACTATACGTCATATAAGAGTGAAGAGAGACGAGGTAGGAGGTATTTAAAGCCAGTTTATCTGCGGGGTGCAGCGAACCCTGTCTTCAACCGTCCGTCGATATTCACCCTCACAGCTCCCACCACCCAGGACCCACTACATTCCCTCTCAATATCCTCCTAAAAAATTTGATTTAAAACTGTTAATGTTTTTCTACCTAAATCTCTAAACGTGAAACTTAAAACCTTTATAGAAAAAAAAAAAAAAGTAGGAAAATACTTGTTGAAAAAGTTGAAATAGTTATTGTTAAGATATTAAGATTCACATGTTTTAAGTTCCAAGACTTCGAAGTTAATAGCGAACAAGCCGGACAACCCTGCTTGAATAAAACAATAGTTTTTTTAATTTTACTAAATGTCCACACCTAATATAATGGTTCTCCTATTACCAATAGGCGGTGTAACTAAAAGAAAAAGCTATTGCATTATACAACAGAGAATGGCTGGTGCAATTCACAATTGCACTTTAAACAAAAATGTTACAATGCAACTTGTGTCCTTCTCACCCACTTTCCCCTCACCTTCCATCAACCCACTCGAGAATATTATCTACAAAACGTATTCTAGCTTACTCAAGAGGATTATTTTCTAGAAGTTAGTTATTGTGACATGCCCGGGCTTTAACTACGAGGTCATACCACCCACTACCAGAGCGCTCTTTCGTCACTCTGGTGGACATGAGAGCGACTCTACTATGGGAGTCCTAAATTTTGCCTACCCTAAATTTTATTCACCTAAGGCAGGGGTTTTTAACGAGTACCTGTCATCGTACAAGCTCGGGACCATTGCTTCACTTCCCATCCGAAGGACAGCATGTTTAAGTTTATTTCACCTCCCAAATAAAAAAAACTAAGGGCCTCGGCCGGGTTTCGAACCCGCGAACTTGAGCTCAGTAAGCAAGCACGCATACCATTGAGCTACCGGCGCCCTTTTATTTACGAACGATTTAAACAGATTCTTGAGGCACTATAACTTTGTTCCTATTGGTCCTATCTCAAATCTGATGGTTTTTTGATAAGTTGGAAATTTGAAAAGGAACATTTTTTGTACGGACCTATACTTACGATAGGACTAACCGTTTTCGCGTAAATCAAGCAAACGTCTAAAAGAATAGATACAAAAACGACATTTGAGAACGGTTTTGGGTATGTATCTCGCAAACTGAGTGAACTTACATTAAAAATGTCTGCCACCCTACATAACACTGATTTAATTGGTTATTGATAGAGTGGATGAGGTCCTATGCACAGTACTCAACAACTTTCCACAAATGAAGTATTAATATTGTACAGAGATAGACGCCTTTGAAAGTCAGTTACTGAGTTAAGGTTTTAGCTCGAATCCAGTTTGGACTCGATATGCTAAGGTAGCTAGAGCTCTTGGAGAAAGCAAGGCTAGGAAATGTTACTACCGGGATAAATGTCATTAGGTTCAAACAACATTTTCTACTCTTAGTTGAAAAAAACCTATAGCACACCGTCCTTCGGATGGTCCCGAGCCCGTGCGAGGTCAGGTACTCATTAAAGACGCCTATCCTAAGGTTACTAAACATGGGTAAGAAATGTTCAGGACTCCCATGGTAGAGTCGGGCTTATGTCCACCAGAGCAACGAAAGAGCGCTCTGGTAGTAGGCGATATGACCTTGCAGTTAAAGCCATGGCATGAGTCATAATAACTATTAACAAACTATTCTAACATTTTTTAATTTTCTATTTTTTTTTAAAGTCAACTACAAATAATATGTATTTTTTCTAATAATTGATAAGAAAGATATGTTTTATTAAATTCTCCGAAGTTTATCAAAAACCAAATTAATCTTTTTTCAAAGTCAACATCTAACTTAGTAACAAAACTAAGTTTCAAAGCAGGATGCTGCAAATACATTTTTTTTCATAGAAGTTACTCAAAAAAAAAAAATATTCAGCACTTAATTTGTTTCAATTAACTTTTAATTACTAACTATTTTAAAACTGTGCTTTAAATATTCTATTCATTAATATTTTATTCTTTAATTAACTTATAATTAATATCTTTGATAATTTAAAACAATGAAAAAACATCAATTACGGTACTAAATAAATCTTTTGTTAGTATTATCTCAAAACTTTAAATTGAAAAGAAAAATATATATATATATTTTTTTATTTTTGGCCTTATGTACGTTGCATATCAGCCACATCTCTTGTAAAGGTGTTGTTTTCTAGATAATTTACGACATCCATGGCCCCGGGAGGGAGTTCTATCTACGAAATAAAACTCACTCCCGGACGGGATTCGAACCCGCAAACCAAGGTGAGACCATGCGACCAAAGCCCTACGCTCTAGCCCGCACGGCCACCATGGCCCCCAAAAGAAAAATAATAAAACATGTTATTTGGAATGTGATTTTTTTATTGATAATTAAAAATTAAATGAACTTACCCAGAACGAATTCATCAATTAACTTTTCGCTGTTCCTCACTAAAATCAGTCGGCCGTTTGCGCTAATATTGAATAGTTGACTTACATCATACTAAATTTTATCGATAAATTCATGACGTCAATTATTAGGATTTTCGAACTGAGCCCTCTCCCCTGAAGCCCCCTTCCCTTCTGCCGATATTGCTGAAATTTGACAGGTTATGTCCTCATTGGGTTTTGACTTTAAATATGAAATGTCAAGTCGATCCATTTTCTATCTGGAATTATCATGTTCACAGACATTTGTTTTTTCATATTTGAAATCTATGGGTCGGAAAACATGTAATTCCGTTGATCTCGATCGCTCAATGAATATAAAAGCAAAGCCCGCCCTTCCTGCTCAATAAGGAGTTTGTCTAAAAAATAAATACGTTAACATTAGATAAGACGATAACAAGGACACTTATTTACATGTAAATTAGAATTGATTCGAGGGAAAAGCTCAAACATGTGACCATATCAAGCAGAGAGGACAATCTCATTTATTTACGTGAACTCAAAAAAGATAATTTCAAAAGTATCAAGTTCAGTTTACCCAAAAAGGTCTACAAAAATAAGGAAGTGGATTAAGGAATTCCAAAAACATAAAAATAAAAAAGTCTATAAATCAATAGAATGTGGCCCTGCGCAGATGGGGTGGGGGGTGTACGTGAAATTGTAGAGAACGGGAGGTGTGGCTCACAGAACCATCCTCCCCTCCCCTTCAACAAAAAGTGTCCATCATTTGGACGAAATATAAAATTCAGTTTTCAAATTTTGCGTACCAACCCCTTAAATCCAAAACCTTCGAACTAGAAAAATCCAAATTTTACAGGAAAAAATATATAGGTTAGGTTAGGTTTTATGACTCATGCCCGGGCTTTAACTACAAGGTACATATCGCCTACTACTAGAGCGCTCTTTCTTCACTCTGATGGACATGGGCCCCGACTCTACTGTGGGAGTCCTAAATTTTGCCTACCATAAATTCTTTAACGAGTACCTGACATCGTACAGGCTCTGTTTATTAGGTTCCTAAAAGTAGAATATCTGAACTTGGAAAAGTTAATGCAGTTACTAACAAGAATCCAGAGACGGATCAATATGCTCTAGTAGAGGACATGAAGGTGACAGAGTACTCTTACAGTGGCAATGTAGCTTTAAAACGGACTTGCGGAGCCGAAGAAGAGACCTTATCGACAGGATCTTTGAAAACAGAAAGGGGACGACTGTAATTGGTTGAGGGGAAAACGATCCAACTAACTGCAGCTTCTATATCGCTTTCAAACACAAAATATAAAGTTTTCTCTTAAAGTCAACGTTCACTAAATTAAAACTTCACTTTATTGCCTCTGAAGACTTTACAACAAACATCTATAAACTTCTTCAGAACTACAAAGTCTTAAGATAGAATCACAACGGAACTTTAAAGGATCAGTTAATTTTCATCCTTAATAAATACGTCTACAGCTGATTCCAAAAACGAAAAAATGAATAAATCGTCTGTCAATCACCGGCTACGTACTTAAGCCCCCCTATCCTTTGGGCGATTTGGCTGAATCTGTCGGTCCTGGATACACATATTAAATTTCATGTTGATACATTCATTCTATCGGGAGTTATCGTGGTTCAAAGACACTTGCAAGACTTTTTTGATTCATTTTTGGAATCTGCAAGACGGAAAACATAAAATTTCATTTAAAATTTCGCATTGAATTTTTTACCGATTACAAAAATTGATCACGAAATTTTCCGATAGAATGAATATATCGACACGAAATTTTATATGGGTGTCCAAAACCCCATAAGTACAGCCAAATCGGCCAAATGGAAGAAGGGGATTGGAAGGGAGGCTTAACAGGAAAACTGCCGATGTATTGACATTAAATTTAGTATGAGGATTCACTAGCACCTAGGGATGGGCGATAGTCGGTAGTTGGCCGTTATCGGTAATACGATACTATCGGTGGAAACCTATCATGAAAAAATAAAAATAAAATAATCTAATTATGATTATTTTATTTTAATTTTTTCATGTAAATCAAACTAATTTAAATTATTCTATGTTATGGAGGATGAAATGGGAATAAAAATATCAATCGAATAAGTAATTGTTCTTTCAAATCGAACTTTTATTGTATGGAAATAACATTTTCTGTCGAAAATAATCACATTAAGTATAACACTTGGCAAGAATATTAACACATTAATTAAACCTCAAAAACACTTATTGTAGATAATCAAAAAACAATGAAGTAGGTACAATGCATTAGAGTCAACAATTTTTATTTCAATCAACAACTTTTATAAAACAATATCAAACAATTAATCAAATATTTCTCGGAAAACAATCTGTTTTCGATCTCTTCTTTTTTTTTTTGTAGTTTTTTATTTTTATTTATTTATTTTTTATTCCGTACGTATCCCCTGTAATGAAGGAAAATTAATATAGATATTAAATTGGACTATCGATAGACTCATTGATGCCAAGAATTGACGATATATCGATAATACTATCGACTATCGCCCATCCCTACAAGCAACTATGTAAATCAATAATTGATTATCACCCAAACCGTCCATCGGTTTTGGAGTGAGAATGAAAACTTAATTGATTAATTCTTGCTGGGGAAGTACATTACTGGTGATTTACCGACGACTTTTGTTTTGAATGCAACGCAAACAATATAAAAAAAATTAAAATTCAACTAAAAATGATCATTTTAGAGGAAACGTTATCTCGAAACGGTGATTCGGAAATGGAATTTGTTTCTCATTGTTCAAAAATAATAAAATAACCATGATATTAAAAGTCGTGTTTCATATACAAAAAGTCTATTTCATATTTAGCTTTCATATTTATTTTCTTGGCAGAGTTCCCCCACAGATATCCTCCTTTAAGGTCTGACGAATCTACGTTATGTTTAATATATATGGTTCCAGGGAATAAGTTGTTAAGTCGAAAAATGGCCAAATGAGTTAAGTGTACTGTGATCATCTCCCAAGCCATCTGCACACTGTGAAGAAGTTGGGAGCTCAGGACTCTTATACTTTCGGAATTATAAAGATGTGGGTTTCTTGGTATCTTGTAAAATTGTGTATGTTCTCGATTAAATCAATTTAATCTACTTCTTTGAGGAACCATTCACGAGATAACTGCATTTAACCATTTATTCACTACGGCCGACTATTCCAAGTGAAGAGGTTGTTTTTGGTTAAGTCAACTTGCTCAACATTAGAGAGGCATCATACACGAATATTTCAAAAAGTATGGTTATTAATTAGGTAAATGTGTATACAAATTAAGTAAGTGTGGTCAATAATTAGGTTAAGTGATGGGGAATGATTAGGTAACTAAGGGAAAATCCAAGAAAGAATTAACAATATTCATTTTCATTCACTCCTATAGAGTTAGAAGGTAATGATACAAACATCATTTATTTATTCCAAAAACTGGATTTACACGATTGATGCAAAAGTAAAAAAGTTCTGCCCTAAAAAGTTAGGAATTTAGACTTTTTATTTTCATTTTTATTTCATTTTATTTTCATTTTTATTTCATTTTATTTTAAATAGAGGTTATTTACTAATTGATTTTATTGAATGATGAAAAAAAAACCTTAGTCCCTCGGCCGGGTATCGAACCCGCGATCTTGAGCTCAGTAGTTAGCATGCTACCTATGAGTTACCGGCGCCCTCTTTATTCAAGGTGATGCTCCGTGTAAATCTTTCTATAGATTTCTCCAAATTGTCTTCCGCAGGAAGAGAAAGTTCATTAGAATTTCATTTCCGATATTAAAATTGTTGCTTCACTCTAATTACCAACCGATATTCTTCAATTCAGTGAAAATATCTACGGTAGAAAATTCGAAAGATCTACACGTATGGAGATAGTGAGTTCGAAACCCGGCCAAGGCCCTTAGGTTGACTGATGATGAGGACAACCTCAAATGTCAGCTAGTATATAATAATAAAATCTATGAGAAGTCAGATTAAATTTTTATTTTGCAACATACATAGATGAAACATAATTTTTGAGGGCGCCGGTAGCTCAATGGTATGTGTGCTTGCTTACTGAGAGCTCAAGATCGCGGGCTCGAAACCCGGCAGCAGTCCTTAGTTTATTTTATCTGGGAGGTAAAATAAACTTAAGCACGCCATCCTTCGGATGGGATGATAAGCGATGGTCCGAGCCCTTCACGATGTCACGTACTCGTTAAAGATCCCAACCCTAGGTGAATAAAATTTTTGAGTAGGCAACATTTAGGACTCCCATAGTAGTCAGGCTCATATCCACCAGAGCGACGAAAGAGCGCTCTGGTAGGAGCGATATGACCTTATAGTTAAAGCCCGGGCATGAGTCGTAATAACTAACTATAATTGCATTTTTATGTTTACTGAGATTTGTTTTACTCAAACATTTTTTTAAGTCAATATGTCGATACTTATCGATATTATCGTGTTTCTTTGTACATGAATATCGATATTTCCTTTTCGATACTCATCCTTAGGGAGTCACTTGGTCAGGCTGATCCCACACTGCTCCTTTCATTCAGTATACTTCAATATGGTATTGTACGTCACTATTCGTCCTCTTAATGATGGATGTTCTCAACTTTTGAAAAGTAAGATTAAGTTATTGTCAGAATTCTATGATCAATTATTAACTTTTTTTTTTTTATTTTAAGTCGAGTCTTTGCAAATCTTTTGTCTCTGTTAGAGTCTCAGGTAACTGACTAAATACCTTTTCTTAAGAGTTGATTATACCGTTCAGAGTAAAGGTTTAGGCAAGAAGGTGAACGTTCTAAATACAGATATATAAAGCGAACAGACAAAATTCTCCAGACTCTAGTCACAGAAAATAATCAGGCGCAATGTGGAAAACCGGGTTCAAATGTCGAAAACAACCAGCCAGGGCCAGGCCTACCCATAGGGCGAACGGAGAAGAGCCAAGAGGCGCCACAATGGTAAAGAAAGAAAATATTTTTTTCGCTTTTCGGTATTTTGATTGTGAGCGTGTGGCTAGTATTGTATGTCGTATGAGGAGATCATAAAAAAATATGCAAATGCAAAAGTGCATTACTTGAAATCTCTAGATGATTCAAATAGTTTATTATTATTGTTATTATTAGGAGCCTAAACCTAAATAGTTTAGATTTTTTATAAGCATTGTTCATTAAATCGAACATAACAAAAACCAATACACAAGCTGATTATGCTTATTGATCTCATCAATGAATGTTGACTAAATTTTGTTTTATTAGTTAGTAAAATAATACAAATGAATGATCTCTTTATAAAAGAAATTTGTGTGATAAATAAATGTACCTTAATTGCTACATATTTTGTTTGTCATTCTACATCAACTGTTCCTATAAGTACTGTGAAGAGTACAGTGCCAACGAGCCTGGCTGTTCAATCGACAAATTAGACAGAGACTTAGGATGTTGTCGAGATCTTCCAAATCCATGCTTGCACGCATAACTGGTATATATTAGGGGCAAACAAGGGGGGCGCCATAATTGGATCTCGCTCCATCCTAGAACTTGCCTGGGGGCCGGCACTGAAACCACCGATTTTACTTTCCCAGATATATGAGGTATAGGGGAAGTTATGTGATCGGTTAGAAATTCAATATGCTGACTTTTCAACGGAATTTCATGTTTTCCAATCTCTTGACTCCAAAAATGAAAAATAAATAAATAAAATAGGGCTGTGTGTCTGTGAACGCGATAACTCCCGATAGAATGAATGTATTGACAAGTATTACATATATCTATCCGGAACCCTTTAAGAAGGTCACGTATATATTTTCAGCCAAATTGACCAAAGAAAAAGAGGGGATTAGGGGAGAGGTTTTAATACAAAAATGCAAATAACTGCGGTTGTAATGAATGTATCGAGACAAAATTTCATTTGTACATTCAAAGCCCTAAAGGACGTCACCTATTAATTTTCAGCGAAATCAGGTGAAGTAGAGGAGGAATCAGAGGAGGGCCTCAACTGAAAAATTTCAATAACAATGAAAGTATGGACAACAAAATTTAGTACGAGTATTCAGAAGTCCCTGTAAGCCAAATATATGAATTTTTTTAATTATAATTTAAGAATTCAAGTTACTTTTGCAGACACGTACCTGCTACAGAAAATAGTTATAGACGGTTTGAAGTCTGACACAAAAAACGATAAGAATCGAAAAAAAAAAATCTTTAATGAAAACACTAGAAGTTATAAGCCAAGAGGAAACATTTTATTCCGGAAAGTTCTCATTTTCTTTGCTCCCGGATGTATAATAATTTCTGTATAATTATTTAATTTTTATTCTCCTGCCAGTTTTAATAATAATCTTCAAGATAATAATGGAAACGACAAATGCATTATTATAAAAAGAAAAATCTTCACAATACATGTCACTTATGAATAAAATTGATTATTTATCTTATAAATAAAGAGCTTTTTCACTGTCACCATATATTTTATTCATTTTTAGCAAAAGAGCTTCGAGTGCAAAGATTTTTTTTATATTTTTTATATAGAGCATGCGCGTTTCACATTTAATTATAATTCATACTGTACTCAATCCACAAAGAATTCTAAATAATTATTCTAACAGACCTTAGGTATCTCCCCCCGAATGAAAACGAGCATATAACAAAAAACAAATTTATGTATACCTTATACATATTTCAATTTGAATACACTGAAAAAACTAAAACAAACATCTGAAAGCTAGGAGTATCAGCTGGGAATGTGAATATTAGACATAAAAAGTCTAAAACAAACATCTGAAAGCGAGGAGTATCGGCTGGGAATGTGAATAGTAGACATAAAAAGTCTAAAACAAACATCTGAAAGCGAGGAGTATCGGCTGGGAATGTGAATAGTAGACATAAAAAGTCTAAAACAAACATCTGAAAGCGAGGAGTATCGGCTGGGAATGTGAATAGTAGACATAAAAAGTCTAAAACAAACATCTGAAAGCGAGGAGTATCAGATGGGAATATGAATAGTAGATATTTAAAAAATGAATTGCGACATAATACAAGGTGACGCATTTTAAATTGAAGAGGCAGTAGTAGACATATATTACATAATGTCGGAAATTATTTTTTTAATGTCTATAATTCATATTCCCAGCCAGCATCAATCGTCTGCGAAGAGAAAAAGTTTATTTTTTACTTTTCAGTGTGCTATAATTTGAATATAAGATATATTTTTGAAAAACTTGTTCTTTATATTATTATTTTCACACTTTTTAGTTATTCATCTGCAGTTTAAACTACCTATTATAGATTTTATTTAACAGCTGCTAATTAACACATTTTTGTAGTTAAGAAAAGCAGTCTTTGATACACTATAACTCCGTGCGTGGTTGGCCCTACTTCAAATTTGACAAAAATTGCTAGTCAGAAATTTAATTAGGAATATTTTTGGTAATAGACGATTTTTTCACAGAACCAACTGCTTTCGCATAAAACAAAGAAACGTCTGAAAAAAAATATATATGACATGGAACTACTCGACTCAAGTCAAGTTGCTTTCTACCTCTGTTGGAAGTGACTGAAGAAGCAATCGGCACATTTGACGTCAAACCGAATTAATATAAGAGGTATAATTTTCCTGAAGATTGTTTTCCTTCTTTTACTTCTGAAGATTCAGCATTTTTCAAATTCAGTTTTCAACTTTTGAATAAAATATACAAGAATGAAGCCGAAAGAGGGAAGGTTGTTGACTGCTAATAACGACACTGAAAAGAGGAATGCGGCCACAGATACTCAAGACATTTCTGTTTTTTATACTTAAAACTTTTATTGTCATTATAATAATAAATAAATAATTTCCCAATCAAAATGAGAGAAAAATCTATATAATTAATATAAAACACCTCTGACTTTTCGTGAATACTACGAACTATTTGGTTCAAAAGATTGTGGGTATTATCGCCGCTAGCGTATTATTATTGTGATTCAAAAGACTACACAGAAACGTAGAGAAGGTACAGTTAGTAATGTCGGTTATGGTATATTTGGAGAATCAGTACTGAGATTCAACCCATACCCACTACTATAAGGCGCTGCTAATTACATCAATATACGTTCTGCCGTTTTCCTTTGATGTAGAGAAATTGAACTGATTGTCTCTAAGGCTTCTATATAGCAGTATTATCAATACTATTTTCTGTATTACTAAAATGTCATTCATTGTGATATCATCATTCTTGTAGTGTGCGCCGGTTGCTCAGTGATATGCATGCTTGCTTTCTGAGCTCAAGATTGCGGGTTCGAAACCCAGCCGACGTCCTTATTTTTATTTGTTTCTGTGGGAGGTGAAAAAACATTGAGATGGGACGTTAAGCGATGGTCCCGTGCATGTACAATGTCAGGTACTCGTTCAGATCCCTACACTAGGTGAATAAACCTAGGTAAACAAAATTTAGGACTCCCACAGTAGTCAGGCTCATGCCTACCAAGAGCGCTCTGTTAGTAGGCGATATGACCTCGTAGTTAAAGCCCGGGCATGAGTCACTAATCCTTCTTGTCTCTCTATAGCTCGCTACTTTACCTTTGTCAATGCAATCATATAAACGCGGGCTGCATATCAAAATAACTAAAATACTGCAAAATAACTAAAATAAAAATAAATTATACAGAAATTTCATATTTTTCCGCAGATCTAAAAAAATAATAATGTCACAATTCCCCGCATGGACCGCACTAGAGTGCAATGGGGACTGCACACGGTCCGCGGGAGCGGGTTGCCGACCCCTGCTGTAAATAAATAACAATTACCCCCCTCCCCCAGCTTCTGATACATTATGTAATATTTATTTGGACGCCCCCTTTTAAATAAAAAATAGCAATTATGCATTAATTAAATAAAAATATTATATGAATTAAAACCAAGTTTGAAGTATGATAGTAATGTTGGGAAGCGTCTGAAATTTTTCATTAATACACAGAAAAAAAAAAAAAAGCGTAGTAAATTATGAATCTATCAAAAAGTCCCGATGTCTCGGGTTCATTGGATAAGTTAGTTTGAAGTGAAGTGGCTTACCTATCAGAGCTTTCTGAAGAGTCGTAGCGATCGGAGCATCGTTTCTTGCGACAATTGTCCTCCTCGGAAGTGACCGACTCCACATCCTCCTGTGGATGCATTGTTGATGCACCACTAGCAACACTGCAACCAGGTGCACTGTTCACAACTAAACCACCACCCTCAACACCTCCCACTTTGTTCTCTCCCACACGTTTAAAAAGGAAAAAATTATCAATACCAACAAGGGCACTTTTCCCCCCGACACACTGTTGTAGATTAACAGAGAGTAGGATCTGATGTGGGCTGGCAGGAGACAGAAGACGGGACTGAGTCTCGTTCGGGAGAAGAGCTCGCTCCACACACACACCCTCGGACATTTTGAACCCGACTCAGAGCTATCGCCACCCTAGTCTGTGACGTCACGACGGCATTACCCTTTGTACATCCCCACTCCTTTCCCCCCACCATCTCTCTCCCCCCCCATTTTCCCCCCATCGCCCATTCTTCCCCTTTCTTTCTCTTCCCCTTACATCGACCTCATATCGAAAACTATGAGTTGCTATCGAAACAGCCAACTATCGATAAGAGCGCCAGATATAGGCAGTGCAACATAGTGGTGAGAAGTATCATTTATGAGAAGAAATTATTGAATAGGAAGGAACTAAAGACTTTCCAGTTTTAGTAAACATATGATACAAGTGATTTTCAATTATTTATTAGATTAGGTAGGTGTCGTCGTTATGAGGTTTTGTTCACACATATAAAATTTCGTGTCGATACATTCAATTTATCGACAGTTATTAGAGTTTTTATGGTAATCCTTCCCCGTAATACCCATTCTTTTTGGCCCATATAGGTGAAAAACAATAGGTGTCGTCTTTAGAGACTTCTGGATTTACACACAGACAGATTTTTTTTTTACACCCCAGATATACGATGTATAGGGGAAATTATGTAATCGGTCAAAAATTCGATGCGGTCTTCAACGAAATTTGATGTTTTCCGACCTATAGAACACGATAACTCCCGGTAGAATGAATGTATCGACACGAAATTTTATATGTGTGCCCGAAACTCCATAAGGACAACCCCTGTCAATTTTAAATCAAATCGGCCAAAGGGGTGGGGGACATTAGGGGAGAGGCTCAACTCAAAAACTCGAATAACTGCCGATATAATGAATTTATCGTCACAAATTAAATATGAGGATTTAGGAGCCCCATGTAAGTCAACTGATGATTATTAGCCCAAACGGTCGACTGGTTTTGGAGGCGGAGCGAAAAGATAATTAATTCGTTCTGGGGAAGAACACTGCCGGTGATTCACCGACGTATTTTTCATATTTGGAATTTAGAGGTCGGAAAATATGAAATTCCGTTGAAAATG
>OY759214.1:96479714-96674714 GCA_963662175.1 Aradus depressus | reverse complement strand
CATGCCTTTACATAACTTTCCTTATGCATCATATATGTAGCTGCGGAAGTCAAAATATTCTAACAGGTAAAAATAGAGAGAACCGGTAGCATGCTAGTCTACTGAGCTCAACATTCGAAATCTAACCAATGCTCTTAGGTTTTCTAAAAGGTGAAAAACCCTTGAGCATGCCGTCCTTCGGATGGGACATTAAGCTATGGTCCCGAGCCTGTACGATGTCAGATACTCGTTGAAGACCCCTGCCCTAGGTGAATAAAAATTAAGGATTAAGCAAAATTTAGGACTCCAATAGTAGAGTCGGGCACATGCCCACCAGAGCGACGAAAGAATCACAATAACTAACACGTAAAATACAAGTAATAAGTATTTTAAAGTTATCCTGATTAGGCTCCACGAATTACATAATGAAATTTTCGAACATTTTTGATGCTCTCTGCCACATATCGTATTCAGAAGCAATTTCTTCAGTTGGGTAGAGAACAGATAGAGAGCCTTGGAAAATAAACGTCAAAAGAAGTTCCGCTTTTGAGTAAAAGTTAGAAAAAAACGTCTCTTTTGCTACTTAGATATCAAACTTATGAAAAAAAAAAAATAGTGAAGATAATATTTTCATTTCCACAAATGTTTGAACAATTATTTGAATATTTACAGGCGCACCACTAAAACAAGAATGTGAACTATTTTTTAGTTTTCTGGTATTCAGTTTAATCAGCTCTTCTCATAATTTATTTATGTTATTTAAAATGCGCTTATATGAATAAATAAAAATGAACTTGAAGACAGCAATAACATACTGAAATCTGCAAAAATATATTATATACTTAAATATAATATGTTTTGTGCCTCCTCCTAAATGGCAGGTATTCTGAAGGCCATGAGAAAAATATATGAATAGTTGGAGATGTAATAACATAAGGATGTATTTTTATCATGGACCTAACTTCCGGAACATTCAACACAGTCTGTCAGGGTCGATATTCTCCATTACTAACGTAAATATATTATGAATACCACTTATAGTATCGATATTTGTTTACTGCAGAATGCATGGAAGCAGGGTTGCCAATGGCTTGGTCATTTCATTTCCGGAAAATAGGGGAGCAAGCAGATGGGGGGGAGCCCTCCGGAAATGTTTTTTGTATCTACTCAAAATGAAATGAAACGAAGATAAATTGTATTGTGGGACCGAGGTCCCCTAAGAATAAATACATAGAATCAAAAAGAAAAGTAACAATTAAATAAAGTATCAGAAAAAATACAAAAATAAATAAAATAGTGCCACAGTGGATAAACTAGACAACAATAAATAAAGATAAATAAAAAATTAAAGTGAACAGCTTAATTATGAAGAAAAATACGAAAATAAATGTACATATATATATCTAAATTTAAAAAAAAATATATAAATAAAAGTGGACAAAGCATAATGCATTAAATGAAAATGAAAAATAAGCTTTATTGTGGGGCATATGTCCCCTAAGAATAATTACATAAGAAGATAAACAAAAGAATACACGTATCAACCAATTAATAATAAAGAAAAAAGAAAAGAAGCCGCTAAGAATTAATTAAAGAAATATAAATGTAAAAAAACAGTGAAAATAAACTAGTGAAAAAAAAAAAAAAAAGAAAAACGGAAAATGTTTGAGAAAACAAAGTAAGAATAATAATGTAAACAATAATAACAATAATGAGTGATATCTAAATTACAAAGGAAATCAGAGGTCCGAAAGAGAAAAAAAATATGTACATATATGTATATACACATATACAAACATATCGCGAAAGGAATATGTGTTAACAAGTGATTACCAAGTTATATTCCAACTGGGAAGATAAAACAATAGAGTTACAATCTGTTAAAAAATGTATCAATTAGAAATAATTGTGGGTAAAATGACATGTAGTAAAAACATAAAAAATAATTCCCTCTCTCCTTCTGCCGATTCCGCTGAAAATTAATAAGTGTTGTCCTTATGAGCGTTTGATTTCACATATAAAATTTAGTGTCGATGCCTATATAGAATATTCATTATATCGGCAGTTATTTGAGTTTTTATGTTGTCTCCCCCCGAATCCCTCTTTCTATTGTTCAATTTGGCTGAAAAGCTTACGTTAAAGAACGTTTCTTGGAAGGATGGGATTGTACAAGAATCAACAGTGAACCAAAAACGGTAATTTTAACAGATTGATAAGTAGAAAAGAAACTAAATGCTATTATTTCAATTATGGTCAAATGTTTAGACATTTAAAGAAACGTTCAGTTGGCTAAATTAAAGAAAAACAGCGCTAAAGGAGAGTAGATGTTAGAGCCAGGAAACGATATCTAGAGCTCGTCCTCCCAAGTTGGAGCATGCAGAAAGACATTTAAACAAAAAAAAAAAAAAAAAAAATTAAAGTAGCATCATTTGACTAAACAGTTTTTGAAATGGTGTCCAGGATTGTTTTTTTCATGTCTACATGTAAAGTGGGCTGGTTGCTTTGTACCTAGGGACCTAAGCATCCAATATCCCTGGAAGCGCTAGGCTTCCACCTTGTTACTTAGTCGTTTACATTAACAAATACCAAGTCCTTTATGAAGGACCCAGTTTCTCAGTTTCATTACCGAATCTCAGAATGCTCCCGTGATCCAATAACCTTCTTTGAACACATCTTTACCAAAAATGTGGAGTTTCGTCCGAACAATGGTGTCGAATAATTTTCACTTTAACTCTTCATCAGGACTAGATGCAGCGATCTGGAAACATCAGTAATTGGATGTTCCCAGATTGATCCCGATTAGAAGATATTAAAGTCTGTAAAGTTGTGAAGTTGTGTGAATGAATACGTATAGAACATAGAAAATATGGTGAAAAGAAAATTCGATTGGAAAAACGAATATTTAATTATCCAATAATTTTTATATAAAATATTTTACAATATAACAATTTTAAATGATAAAATATTTATACTTAGTTAAGGTTTTTTTTATAAAAGACACCAAGAAATATGAAAATTAAGCTAAAACACAGATAAAAATATGATTATTAATCTCCGACAAAAAAAAGGGAGGGGTTAGGGGACGTCCATAAATTTGGTAATACTGTTGTCATACCTTTCGGTATTTACTGGCGGAACTAACCCCTTAGATTATATACCAATTTCGTAATATATCTAAGGGAGAGGATCTTGGAAAATGTTACATAACGCAATAAAACTATAAATTTTTATTATTTCACTCGTATTTTTATAAAATAAAGTTATGCTACGGGCGATGGGTCAGAAGAGTGTGCACTTTGTGATGATCGGGAAGCGAAGGTCAAACATTTTGGAAAATTGCTTTATGTAATATAAGTACGGCCCCTTATGTGTTGGATCCCCACATAATTTTTAAACAGTTGAACAGATTTAGGTGCATTTTTTTTTTTTTTTTTATGTGGTAACAGATTCTCCGGAGGTAGTTATAGGATGTACCTTACTAAGGAATTATGTCGCCAACTTAGATTTCTTTAGAAGTTATCCGATTAAAGTAAAATTTAATAATACTTTTGACAGTATAATACAGTTCAGTAACAATACTCCTAACTTCCGCCATAATGATATTTTGAAAAGTAGTACCCTCGAAGTAGTTTTGAAAATGTATCACTACTTTCGATAGAAGAATACAGTTCAGGAGTGATGTTAGTGATTCCTTAATAATTTATTATTGTACAAAAATGTTGAAAAATACATTATACAACAAATATTAAGAAAAAAGAAAAGCTATTATCATAAATGAAGTAATTTACAAACGCTCGTAAAAATCAGCATTTAAAATAATAAATACAATTAAAACCCTCTATTTAACTAATTGATAAGTCTAAAAAATGTTGTATTTTGTCTATATAATTTAAAATGTTTGCGGTAGGGGCGCTGTGAAACCAATGTAGACACCATATTTGGGATTTTCCATCGATAACAATTGGCCCAACACTGGAGTTTATGTAGGTTCCACAACATAAATTTGAAAGAGTGTACTCAAAATACAATATTTTTTGAAGTTTTATCACTTAGATGGTGATAATTCATTGTATTTTATAAATTAAATCATAATTTTCAAATGTACGTAATCATTGCACATTAATGACATACAAAAAATGAAAAATTGACTTAATTAATTAACAGGTACAAAATGCATTAATTACTAAATTCATTATATGCATGTAATAATTGAACTTATGTTCTTAATTGAATTAAAAAGTAAGTATAGGTTCAATTCTTGTATCCAAAATATCTGCAACAGAAAAAAAAAATTGAATTAGTTTATTTATATTAAAAGGCGATCCTAGTTTTGGATATTTTCAAAACAACGAACATTTACAAGTACATATGTCTTAAGATACAGTAACACAACTTATATGTTATATGGAACAGTTATATGCAACCGAGGAATCATCCTTCAAGTTTCTGCGTAATGCTACAGAGGTGCATTCCTGAAGATACTCAACTACAAAGACCTAACTCATCTCAGGTCAACTTATTGACCACTCTTAGTGGAGCGTATCAGATGTACGCCTCAGCTGCGTTAATTTTACATTATATATTTCAGTAAGAAAAGTCTGGCGATCGAAATGAAAAATCGTGTACGATATAAGGTCAGATTCTGATTGTCCTATCGTCAAAACGTAAAAAAAATGTCGCTGTTCATCACCGGCTATGTACTTCTTCAGCACAAATTAATCAACTAATTACGTTTTCGCTCTCCCTCTAAAGCCAATCGATCGTTTGAGCTAAACCTCAATATTTGACCTATATAATGAATTCTGAATCCTCTTACACTCATTACCTCGGGAGTTATCACAGTATTTGAATCAAGCCCCATTCTTCCCTTCAACAGATATCGCAAGTTTTTAATATAAATATAAATTTTTTTATTGATCGGAAGTTACTGGAATTTTTGGGTTGAGCCCTCCCCTTCTGCTAATTCTGCTGAAAATCAATATGCCTAAGACTCTTTTTTCTAAGAGGGTTTTGAATTTACATATGAAATTCCGTGTCAATGACCCCGCACCATTCTTATGGGAAATTGGCTCCAGGCGAAATTGGCTGAAATTTTGAGGAAATGTTCCTCGTGTCATGTAGATCGTTAGTCTCTATAGGCTCGACTAGCAAAAAATAATATTTTTCGAAATACGAGCGTTTTTCGAAACTGAGATTTGTCATTAGATTGAAGTGCTAAATAATAAGTTTGAATGGCAATTTAATAATTTTATAAATTGTAACGTTGGATTTACAACGGAAGCTAAATTAACCAAACTTGCAGAATTTTAATATCACAATTAAGTTGCTCAAAAGCAAAGCTGTTGGGCGCCAGGCCGATCTTCGGCCACTCAACTCGATAAGACAAAATAATGCTAAATTCGACTAGCTTTAAGAATGTGAGAATCCGCATCGCTTTCGTCGCGGGGTATTAGACAAAGGAATAACAGACAAACAAAAATTAAAATAAAACAGTGAACAACAATGTAACATGGGCTTATAATTGAAAATAAAACAAATGCAATCTACAATGAGGATAGTAAATGTCTCGACGTTTAACAACGAAATTAAGAAATGAATTTAAATCCTATTAGAGGCGGCATTATAATAGCAAAATTGAACTGAAATATCGGACTCAAAATAATCTCAACTAAAATGGTGTATTCATCAGGCACACAATATTCGTCGACTTGGCAAACCTTTCGATGACAATTGTGCAGGCTCAGGCCAGCGCTCTCGCCGACACACTTGACGCAATTCGTTCTTATGGGAAATTGGCTCCCTGCGAAATTGGCTGAAATTTTGAGGAAATGTTCCTCGGGTCAGGTAAATTGAAAGTCATTATAGACTCGACCAGCGAAAAATAATATTTTTCGAAATTACTAACGTTTTTCAAAACTGAGATTTGTCATTAGATTGAAATATTGCCAAATAATCAGTTTGAATGGCAATTTAGTCATTTTATCGATATTTATCAATGTTCACATCATATTTTAACAACAATGGAAAATGTTTTGATGATTTTTATAAAAAAATATTCTATATAATAATACCTATATGCAGAAAGATAAGTCAAAAAAATTATTTATACAAATAGTTTCGATACTTTATAGTTGAATATTTAGTCATTTTCTTTGATCAAGTATTGTCTAACGTAACTTATTAATTTCATATAACGAATTGCCTCAAGTGTGTCGGCGAGAGCGCTGGCCTTTTTGGAATTAGGAGGTTGGAAAACATGAAATTCCGTTGAAATTTCCACATCGAATTGCTGACCGATTACATTACTTCCTCTATACTTCGTACAGCTGGGAAAGTAAAAAGTCATCTATCCCCTCCACAACTTAGCTCGGATGCGCACTGGCTTTTCTGAGCATGATGTATATCCGTTCGCTTTTTCGTCACAGTTTCCTAAGATTACTATGATTTTTGGGAGGGAGGAGGAGATTTGCTAAAATGTTTACATTGTACTTTACCTTTGGTAATGCTCCACCAGGGAAGTGTAATGTAAGTTAAAAAGGAGTTAAGAGGAACACTTTGCGCTCGTTTGGTTTCCTTCCACATGTGAAATGTCTGGGTGAAGCCTCTCATGGTCCACAGAGGGTTGATAGCACCGTCATCCAACTCTGGACAAGAAAACAAAATACACAAACATTAGTAACAATTATTAATTCTAAAACAAATATATTATATTCATACCTAATAAAATGTCCCTACACAAAACAATGAAGTCCGTTCACGCAAAAAATTCTTAAATATACCAAGTATAGGGGAAGTTTTGTAATCGATCATAAATTAGGTGTTGAGTTGTCACCTGAATGTCATATTTACAGACCACCTGATTCTTCTGTCTGTCTAAATGACCGTGAACACGATAACTTCCGATAGAATGAATATATCGATATGAAATTTCATAACGATGTCACCTATTCAATCTCATCGAAACAGGTGATGGAAAGGGCGGATCAGAGGGAGGACTTAACTAAATAACTACCGACGTAACGAATGTCGCACAAATTTCGTCAAATTTCTTTTTTAAAACAATTAAATATGCTTGGATTATTATACAAGCTTTTAAGAAAAAATAAGCATTTATTATACAAAGATAATAAACGTATTTTATTATTATATATCTATCGTCACAGAGAATAAATTGTTAAGTAATAAAATGGCCAAAATGAGTTAAGTGTACTATGATCATCTGCGCACTGGGAAGAATTTGGGAGCTCAGGACTTAATATTTTCGGAATTATAAAGATGTGGGTTTCTTAGTATCTCGTAAAATTGTGTATGTTCTCGGTTAAATCAACTTAATCTACTTCTTTGAGGAATCAATCACGAGATAACTGCATTTAACCATTTATTCACTACGGCTGACTATTCCAAGTGAAGAGGGCGTTTTCGGTTAAATCAACTTGCTCAACATTAGAGAGGTATCATTCACGAGTATTTCGAAAAGTATGGTTAATAATTAGGTACGTGTGGTCAATAATTAGGTAAGTGTGGTCAATAATTAGGTAAGTGATGGGGAATGATTAGGTAACTAAGGTAAAATCCAAGAAAGGATTAACAATATTCATTTTCATTCACTCCTATAGATTTAGAAGGTATATGATTGAAAATGATGCAAACATAATTTATTTATTCCAAAAACTGGATTTACACGATTAATGCAAAAGTAAAAAATTGCTGCCCTGAAAAGTTACGAATTTAGACACCAATTTATTCCCGGTGACCACAGATACTACAATTGCAAATATTGAACGAAAAAATAGTTTATTATTAATTGATGAATACAATTGTTTGTACAGGAAATACAATCAGTAGGAAATATAATTTCATAATTTTATTTAACTTCAAATTTCCTACATTATTTTTTTTTTACTATCACTGATTAGCCTCTGAACAATCGATTAATAAACAGCTACATAAGCGAAAAGGATGAAATCGCATTCTGGGGAACATGTTTGATGTATATTATATTGTATAGTTTCTGTATGACTTAGCAACGAGATGTCTAAAAAAATCGGCTAAAAAGATATGGGAGCATCTGTGAATTCACTTCTTCATTGTCACATCTGACAGGGTTTGAACCACAGGACGAAGGGTTTGAAATCCGGCCGAGACCCTTAAGTTTCTTTTTTTGGGAGGTAAGCAATGGTCCTGAGCTGGTGTGATCTCACAGACTACTAAAGCAAATCAACACTAATTTCTCCAGAATGATAGCAAGTTCGAAATATACTGTTAAAAACAGAGCCAGGGGGGGGGGGGGGGGGGGGGGGGCTGATCTGATTTCAAATGAATAAAACATAAAACTCAACAACACGAGTCTGAACTTCGATAAAAATCGGCAAGTCAGATCTTGGCGACATCAGTAGGCCAGTATACTTGACACGACTATAAATAAATATTTGATACTAAACAGAAAATAGATCCTTGGTAAATATACCCTCAGTGTAATACCAGTTTATAAATAAAAAAATTCATAAGTTTTACTTATAAGTAGTATTAAAATTTTATTACTGGTCTTGCTAAGTCTCCAATAACCAACCCTTCTCTTTTACAATTTTTAACATACTACAGCTGAGTAAATAAGTACTTAATATGGATTTACTAAGTCAGGGGTCAGCAATCCTTCTTCAATTGCGGGCCGAAGGATCCAATAGGTTATCTAGTGCGGGCCGCATGATCCAATAGGTTATCTAGTGCGGGCCGCATGATCCAATAGGTTATCTAGTGCGGGCCGCATGATCCAATAGGTTATCTAGTGCGGGCCGCATATCGAAGTAAAATATGTTTAAAAAAAAACAACACTTTAATTAATGTAAAAACGACAAGAAAAATTCATATAAGATCCCTAATTTTTTTTCGCATATTAAATTCGTGTTATATTGAAAATAAATACTTTTTTGGACTCATCGAGGGCTATGGAGGCCGCATCTGTCCTCTTTACTAGATGTTTGCATAACTACTGGCACGTTTGTAATTTACTTAAAGTAATTTATTAATTAAACAGCATTTCGTATTTGTTTAATGGATTTAAGGATAGAAACTATAAAATATATACATCAAACATGCTCCCCGGAATGCGATTTCAAATGCTTATGTAACTGTTTACAGAGATTATACTGCTTACTGTTGTTGTGCAGAGATTATTCAGTGATAGTAAGAAAAAAATAAAAATAATGTACAGTGAAAGTAAGGAAATTCGAAGTTATATAAAAATATGAAATTTGCAATTATATTTCATACTGTGACCCTGATTGTATTTACTTTACAAACAATTGTATTCAATGGATTTAAAGTAACTATATGACTAGTTGTGACAGTAATTAGAAATATTATAGCAAGAGGCACAGTTTAAAATGAAACGGAAAAATGAGAAAGCGAAGGAGTATAGAAGTGAAAAGAAGAAATTAAAGTAAAAAACGCAAAAGTACAATAGAGCAACAGTTAGCTTAAATAATTATATCTGTAACGATAAAATTATGAGTTTGTCTGTCTGTGTCCGGCGCTGCTCCAGATCGCACCAAGAGCTCTGAAGTTTTTGACCTAGTAGCTCCTATATATTGCCCCATTATTAAAATTTTAATTTGGGAGAGGAATTGTCGGGGGGCTCCCAAAACATAAACTGAGTGTTAGCTGGGTGTACTTCCATTATTTGAATTCTAACCAATTGTATACACATTGTTTTTTTTTTCTAATAATCGGAGATGCCCGAAATATCGATATGAAGATGCAGGCCCATACGCATACGGAACTACACCCACAGTTGATCGTTCTCATAAAATCTCAAATGTAGCACCCTTCCTTATAAGGCCGGATCAACGGAACAATGCTTTGAAACGTAAAGTTACTAATCAGGCAGATAGCGTTACTAACCTCCTTACAGTTACTAATCAGGCAACGCCCAAGTAACGGGCTAACTATTAATATGACTCAAGCTATCGACCAAAACTCACAAATGTTATTGTACTTTAATCTTTTCTGTGCATTTCTTACAACTGCATTAAAATACTTTGCATGACTGAAGGAGATACAAGGTACTTGACCTTAACTTTGTGTAGGCTGTCCTGCAAATTGTCGATACGATAAGTTATAATTCCAATAATATATAATATAAAAAAAAAAGATAGAATAAGAAGATGCAGAATAAAAATAAGTAAGCATCAAATTTAATACTACTTGCAAAAAATAAAATAAAATTGAAGCCGAATAAATTTTTGTGTCGATGGAAACATTATATATTGTCTACTTCCACAAAAAATATATACATATAGTGTATAGGTTTCATCGAATTTTGTACTGACGATGGTTTAAGGAGAAAATGGTATACTAAATGTGTATATTTTTCGAGAAATTAGACGATATACGTATATGTTAAACAAGATGTTTGTTCTTAAAATAAAAGCTTCAAAACATTCAAGAGAAATTCACATTTAAACCAATAAAAAATTACAACTGAAAACCAAAATTTGCGAAGAATTAAAGCATGGAATAATATAATAAAAAAACAGATAAAGGTATAATTTTTGTATAAAATAAAAATTTACATCTTAAAAAAAATAAAAGTTCACCATAAACATAGACTTTACTTTTTAGACAGTGATTTCATTCACTTAATATATCATTGTATTTTTTTAAATTATACAATTATTATATAATAAATTTATTAATAATATAATATATTTATAAATATAATCAGATATTCCAGAAAAAAATATTTTTTGTTTCTACAAGTGTATCTAAACACAAAAACTAAGTCTATCTACAGTTTGTACAGTCGGGTGCTAATTATAGTTGAACCTACCAGTGTATTTCTTACGCATCTCACGTAATTCACACCAGTACGTAATAAGAGTTCCGTCAGGAGCAGTTTTGGACCTTGGTTTAAATAGTGTTAGGCCATGGCTCCTTAGCTTTCTCAGAGAGGCCATTTGGTCGTTAGGAAACATGCAAGAGTCTACAAAAACAAAGCAATACCAGATAAATACAAAACACAACAAATGGGATAGGAGATAAATCATCTGTTTGAACAAGCATCTCTTTACAGTGTATACACTTTACTTATACATAAATATAAATTATTATTTATTTACTATCTATATTATATTCATCTATTTTTATTTTATTTTTCTTCTATATTACGAGACTATTTTTATAAACTGTAAAAATTTTCAATTAAAAATTGACAACCCGTGACTCTGTTTTTAAAGATTTTTTAGGAATTTACTCAATTATTTGTACATTTAAATAAAGAAATATCCAGTCAAATAGGTCTCTAAAGTTTTCAAGATATTTTCCCTCGCAATTCAAATTTGAAAAAAATAATACTTAAATTGAAAAATTGGTTGAGATATGAGAAGGGAGGTAACACTAAATAGCCAACATGGTTTTTACACAAGGATAATTTAAATTAAATATTCACTAGTAAATATATTGTATCCTAAAAATCAAAGCATCACAATTTTTAAAAATATTACAGTAAAATCTTTTAAAATACTAAAATTTATTCGGGTAAAAATGAATAAACGTAAATATTGGATCTAATTGTCAACAATTTCATAGGTTAGAGAAAACAATTTACAGAGAAAATGAGTATACAAAATAATTTAATGCAAATAGCAAATAATTAGAGAAAACTCAATCAACCAAATTATTAAATTCAAATCGTTAGACAATTGAAGGATTCATTTTAAGTAACACAATGTAAAATTGTAGAAAATGTAAAATGCAAAAATGATGCAGTACGCTGCTAGTAGCATGCAACAGGTAGAGCATAGACAAAAATATAGTGTGCTTGATGCATTGAGAATAAAAATAATGAATAGTTATAGAAGGAAGTGCATAGATAATGTAAAGACTGACCATCCCGGAGATCGCCGGCCTGGATGTGTGTCGTCGACTGGGCCATAGAGTCCAAACCTTCGTTCTCACTCCTGGCCCGAGCCCCCTCCGAGGGGGGCTTCTTCTGCCAGCCACCCCGAACAAACACAGAGAGGTTCGCACTAGGGTCACTCAGTCGTCTCTGTCAATATCAACAGATTTACTTGAGTTGATAATAATCACACAGTTAACCAATGCCAAATGTTCAAAAAATGTGAAAAAGTTCCGTGAATTATCGTAAATTTACTATATTTTGTCCCTCTCCTCTTCAGGCAATTTGATACCAACAGGTCTCTTACTCGGGGAATTTTCAATCCTTTTCATGAAATTTCGTGACGATATATTCATTAAATATGCAGTTATTAAGGTTAAACCCCTCTCTAATAGCCTCCTCTCTGGGCGAATTGACTAAAAATCAATAGGTGTCGGTCGACCTTATGAGATTTCGAATCCACATATAGAATTTAGAGTCGCCATATTCATCCTATCGAGATTTAACGAGTTCGCAGACACAATAAATGTTTTTATAGAATTTTTGACAGATCACATAAGTTATATATGCCGCCAATAGATGGGTTAGTACAAAAGAAGACTAATGGAGTTCCACATAAAAACTATATTCAAGACATTAAGAAGTACTTTCGCACTCTTCCTAAGAAATAGCTTAGATAACTGTCTAGTTATGGGAAGTGCAAAAAGTGGAAACGGAGGCGTCTTTCGGGATTAGCGAAGGAAAATTAACAGTACATAAATTATTTTTCCATTGTAACAGAAGAATTAAATAACTTACCTGACACCTATAAAGATACATCTCTTCAGGATCCTCCCAGTCTTCATCCCATAGATCTATAGCACAGTACCCCGGCTCTGAGGTAGGTGTCTCTGCTCCACAGCCTACAGGGACAAACCAACGCAGTTCAAACAGATATTAATTAATTAATTATACAACTAGTTGGATCAGGACAGAATTGAACTAAATACACATTCATATTAGACAAAAATTGATATTTCTTCAAAAATTAGATGGGATATATATGCAGGGTTCCTTAACGCATATCTGTTATCGCACAGGCTCGGACCATCGCATAACGTCCCATCCGAAGAACGGCGTGCTCAAGATTTCGTTTTTTACCTCCCAGAAAAAAAAAAGCAAGTCTAAATTTAAAGTATCTTTCCCATTGTTAGATTTTAATGAAGTTCGAGTAAATTTTTGCAAAAGTGTTAACAATCAAATTCGTTCAGTATTAGTTGGATGGAATCTATGGGCCGCTGGATGTGTGCAACAACACCAATAGTTTTTGGCGCGCTAAAACTTTGTTCGCGTTGAACCTATTTCAAATCTTACTCTCTAACAATTATTGGAAAACATGAAAAACATTTTTTTTTTTTTTTTTAGAATCAACTTTTCAATAGAACTTATCAAAAAATTACTTAATAACGTAATGAAAAAACAAAAACATATTTCACATGAAATGTAAACATAAAGTCACAATAAGCACACGTATTTTAAAATAGGTATGTATTTTGCTTTAAAAAAACAACTTATTCTTAAAAAAAAAAATGTAGTAGAAAGCCTTTAGTTAGTTATTGTTACTGGAAGTCCACTTTTCGAGCAACTGAGGCCGTATATCGGAAATGACGCGGCAAATGTTAGCTTCCAAGTCGTCCATCGTCTCTGGTTTATCGGCGTAGATTAGCGACTTCACATATCCCCACAGAAAATAATCCAAATGTGTTAAATCACACGATTTTGAAGGCCAATTCACAGGTCAATTACGCGCTCATCAAATGTTTCCTTTAATAAATTGATTATGGCGTGCGTTGTGTGGCATGTTGCGCCGTCTTGTTGAAACCACAGCTCTTCCACATTAATGCCGTTCAATTGGAGAACGAAAAAGTTAGTAAGCATGGCTCTATAGCGGTCTCTAATGACTGCAACGTTCTGACCGGCATCATTTTTGAAGAAATATGGACCAATGATTCCACCAGCCCATAAAGCACACCAAACAGTGACTTTTTGTGGATGCAACGGCGTCTAACCATATAGGTTTTTTTTAAAAGATATATTTATCAACTCAATAACTATTGTGCATACAAAATATGTTTATACACATACATCATACGAAAAAATGTTAATTCGAATTGATTATACTAAGTGGAGAGGAAGTGAAATGTCAGGATACTTTTATTCCGGACAATCGCAATTCATTCTCCTTAGTAACTTCGTTGGCCAAACTGTCTTCCGCGAGATGCTTGTGGGGACGCCAATATTGGAAGACCTTTCGTTTACTTATTGAAGAAACTACAGGTAAATATTGTTTAAATCAAAATAACATTTCTTTTCCCCTCTAGATTACCTCTCCGTAGTAATGCCGGTATGAAATTAGGTAAACATGAATTTGACAGAGAGGAGGGATCCGTAAAAATGTAGTGCGTGTAAGAAACTCATGTTGTGGTCAAATGAGATATTTTATGGGTATATTTGACTAGAGAGTGTTGGTTTAGGTCTCCATATACTTATATTCCAAATACCTTTAGGTTTGGTGACTGCCATTTCTGCATAACCTTTACCCTGGGGCCCTTTCATTGTTACGAACTCCACCCTCTGAGTGGTATTAGACAATAAACCAAAGGTCATCCTATGAGCCATCTTACTGCTCAGACTAGCCTAGAACACAAATATAACAAATAATCAAAATAATAAATATTACCTTTTTACTAGAAATACCTAAACAGACAAATAATAAGTAACGAGAATTTTTATTTCCACATTTATATAATCAGTCAGAAATTCGATGTTGAATTTTCAACGGAATTTCGTATTTCCTCTGATTCCAAAAACCAAAAAAAAAAAAATCTCGTGTATGTGTACAATGAATGTATTGACATGAAATTTCATATGTGAATACAAAACCCCATAAGGATAACTACCTATTGATTTTCAGCGGAATCGGCCGAAGGGAAGGGGAAGTTCAGCTCAAAAACATTAGTAACTGCCGACATAGTCAATGTATCGACACACAATTTATTATGAGGATGCAAGTCGCTATAATTAGTTATTATGACTCATGCCTGGGCTTTTAACTACGAGGTCATATCGCCTACTACCAGAGCGCTCTTTCGTTACTCCGGTGGACATGAGCCCAACTCTACTGTGGGATTCCTAAATTTTTATTTACCTACGGCAGGGGTCTTTAACGAGTATTTGACATCGTATAGGCTCGGGACCATCGCTTAAAATCCCATCCGAAGGACGGCGTGCTTAAGTTTATTTTACCTCCCAGATAAAACAAACTAAGGGCCTCGTCCGGGTTTCGAATCTTGAGCTGAGAAAGCAAGCATGCATACTACTGAGCTACCGGCGCCCTCTCAAGTCCCTATATACATCAACTATTGATTTTTAACGCAAACGGCAATTTGTTTTGGAGGGAAAACGAAAAAGTTGATTAATTCAAGGTGGGGAAGTACATTGGCAGTGTTTCACCAAATAACGTCGTTTGAAGGTTGTTTTGGGCGAGCTGTACTCAAGAATAAAAGGACACAGAGCTGTGCCCCAACCGAGCAATGAGTCAATTTTGTTGGAGAAATTAGGTACGTTTTTCCTGTTGCCCATTTGTGTCCCAACATTTAGATAGCATGATGATGAGGGCAATTTCGAAAGCCGGCTAACGAAAATAATAATATCTGTGAGAAATTAGACAACATTTTTATTTTAAGATCTGTGAAATAAAATAATAAACTTAAGAAACTGCTAAACAGTTAAACACATAAGCATAGCAAAAATAATACATCGTGCGCTCATCAACTAAAAGACAAATAGTCGATAATGCTTAAATCTGGCTAAATCTAGAAAAACAATAAATAATAATGAATAATGATAAATGGATGTTCCAGTGTAATATTCCAAAATAACAGAAAAAATGTTGAGTTAATTATTGATGGTATGATGTTGCTAATAGACGTCTGGTATGCCAAAATATTTTCAACATGGTATACTTACTCTGGCATCGTAGACATGTTTGAGGGCGTCGTAACGAATAGAACCAGAAAACAGGACTCCTTGCATCTTGCCATCTCGGTCGGACGCCATCAACTCAACACAGACCAGCTCCCCGTCCCGGACCAGCATTTCACACATTACCTAAACATTAAACCAATAATAAGCCAATCTTTAGATATTATTACTTCCCCAGTTATATAAGGTATAGGGGAAGTTATGTAATCTGTCAAAAACTCGGTGCGGAGTTTTTTCATATTTTCAGACCTCCTGATTCCAAAAATGTCCGTTTCTGTGAACGCGATAACTCCCGAAAGAATGAATGTACCGATACGGAATTGTATATGCCTATCCAGACCCTCCAAGGACGACACTTATTGATTTTCAGCCAAATCGGCCAAAGGGGAGAGGCTTAGCAAAAAAAATCTAATAACTGCGAGGAATTTTTGGAGGTTGTTGTGAGCGTGCTGTATTTAATAAAAGACACACAATTGCTTTCCACTCACGAGTTTATTTTGCAAAGCCAGCTTTCAGTCTAATGAGACCGGTACAGCTCACTGCCTTTGTTAAATAAGTTAGCACTGAAGATGGTCTCATTAGACTGAAAGCTGGCTATGCTAAATAAACTTGTGAGTGGACAACAGCTATATTAATCAACAGTCAAGTTATTGGAGAAACTCAAAATGACAGGTAAAATATAAATTTCACTCCACACTATTAACGAAGAAGCTATCTCCAAAATTAAAGAACTGAGTTTAGGACAAATGCTTTATAAATATTATTATTTAAGGAAAACTTTGGGTATAATAACATAAAACTTATGATTCAATATTCAATGTCAAAAGAAGAATTAAATAAAAAAAGAGTACAGCTCACTGCCTTTGTTAAGTAAGTTAGCACTGAACATGGTTTCATTAGACTGAAAGCTGGCATTGAGAAATAAACTCGTGAGTGGACAACAGCTCTGTGTCTTTTATCTAATAACTGCCGTTGTAATGAATGTATTGACACGAAATTTCATATGTAAATTCAAAGCCCTATAAAGACGACGCCTATTAATTTTCAACAATATCAAACGAAGGGGAAGGGGTCAGAGAAGAGAGGCACGACTTAAATACCATAATGTTGATGTAATGACAACCTTTAGTACGAAGACTCAGAAGCCACTAAGTAAATCAAATATTGAGTTTGACTTTGAAGGGAGAGCGATAACGTAATTGATTATTCGTATTGGGGAAGTATACGTAGCCGGTGATTCACCGACAACTTTTACTATTTTTAACTTTCTTATACATCAGTAAAAGAAAGTATTGTAATCGTGAAAAAAATATAAGATCGAGTTTTCAACGGAATTAAACGTTTTGAAGTCCCCTTAACTATTGACTATTTTCTCGAAGTCTATATTTGAAGAGAACTATGTGAGCTCTCTTAACTCGAAAATTGAGATGAAGATTTCATATATCCTAACTAATATCTGATTCAATTTTGACACATATCGGACGACAATTAAGCCAAGTTTTCTTCGAGGCCTAATAACTATGTATATTTTATTTGTTACAATTTTTCTTTTAACCGTTTAATTGATTTATGCGAAAACAGTTAGTCCTCTCGAAAAATTGATCCTTATAAAATTTAGAAATTTCCAACCTTTAATATGTCCTCAGATTACGAATAAAGCTACAGCGTCCCAAAGGTAGGGAAGATAGGATGCTGTAGGAAATAAATCAAAGGTGTTCGCCGTTACGCCGTGCCATACAAAAATTAGCTGAACACGTCGTCACAAAAACATCTCTCATAGTTTAATGTGCCTTTAAAGTCGAGATAGGACCAATAATGGTTAGCATCGGTTCAGCGGTGCACTGACAACAGCATTCTCTTTGCAAGAAAAACAAAAAAAGTCGGTGAATTACCCCAGATAGAATTTATCAATTAACTTTTCGCTTCCCGTTCAAAACCAGTCGAACGTTTGCGCTAATATTCAACAGTTGACTTACATAGGGGCTACTAAATCCTCATACTAGATTTTGTAGATGCATTCATTACATCGGGAGTTATCGTGTTCACAGACATACATACATAGACATTTATTTTCATATTTGGAATCTGAACATAAAATTCCATTGAAAACTCCGCATTGACCGATTACATAACTTCCCCTATACTTCGTATAGCTGAAAAAAGGAAATACCATTTATTGTAATTGACTGGTATAAGAATGTATGTTGGTCACAAACAATTATTTATTTTAAGAATGTTAAGGTAAAGTTCCTTCTAATTACCTCATTAAAATTATCCACCATAAAACATACATAAGGGTATGATATTTCTTCAACTTCACCTTTCGTATCCATTCTTCTTCTAGATGGGGAGGCGTATACTTTCTAAAAATAAAATAAGTTAAATTTTCAAAATTATTTATTACAAGAGTTCACACCCAGATAGTTCATAGCAGATAAAGGCCATAATTTCAATGAGGACACGATTAGAATAACTCATAAGTCTACTTATTTCTTTGAAAAGGCTACAAATGAGAAAATAAGTTCCTGGCCTATTCGAATCATCATCACCAGAAATTTGAACAATTTATGGTATATAATGCTAATCAAAGAACAAGCTGCAGAGAAATATTTCAAACAACTTAAAATCCTGCCTTTGCCTGCACTGTTTATATTTGGAATATTAATAGTTATTAGGAAAAATAGAAATATTTTCCCTCTCAACAGTACTAGTCATGATTACGATACCAGGAAGAAATAAGGCTTTGAAATCACTAACAATTGCTCTTCTCTTTTTGAAAAAAGTATAACTCATAAGGAACTAATTTTTTTAATACTCTTCTCCACTTCTTGAAATCAATAGATACAATAAAAAAAAAAATGTTAACATCACGAAAATGAAATTATTATAAATGGTATATTTAAATTAAAATTACGCCCTGCCAATGACAACTACTGGGATCAAAAAGAAGCCTACTAATTTTCAAATTTTAGTAAATCAATATTTAACAACTTACTTGAGAATATCTACGAAGTATCTGAAGTTGCTTTGGAGAGGTTCTAGTACAAACTGCTAATGTTAAAATATATTCGAACTGATGAATTATTAAATTTAAGTATACAGTTTCTTCCCAATCTAGTTCAGGATCCCCGATTGGCAGACGTTTGCTATCCTTTCGATAAACTGCCACCTCAGTCTGAAAATTAAATAATAATATTTTCATTATAAAATGCATAAATGTTTAATAATAAATAATTTATGAACAGACAAAACCAATTATAATAAAATCAAGTGTTAGGTACACTGAATCCGAGTATAAATACCAAAACATATTCTATAAGTAGCTAATTGCCTAAGACACATCCATAAATGAAAATGATTAAGATCTGCTGCTACATTTCATTATTTGTACATAAAATATATATAAAAACTGGTTGTTAAGCTAAATTCAAAATATTATTTTGAAAAACAAGTCAAGAAAGCCCAAGAAAAAAAGGCGCAATTTCGTGTCACTAATTAATTATTATTTGATAAACCATAGGTATTTTTAGAGCTTATATTTTTTCTTTTCTCACCCCTTGCGACTGTCGCCAACAGAGAAAATTGAAACATATTTATGTCAACACCATTTGTAATTTTTCCTTTCCGGAGACCAAACTTTTTATCAAATACATAATTGGGTTGAAATAAAGACAATATTTTGACACAAAGGGAGTACAAAATATACCATAAATTTCACAAAAATTATGCATAGAAGGGACAAAATTCAACAGGATTAAATTAAATAACTTTCAACTGTTGGAACATATTTATTTTTGAATTTATTATGTTTTCGAAGTACACTATGCGCAATACTATTTCTGAAGAACAATTTAACTTGCATTGAATAACATATGTACATATTCTGTTCCTTAATATTAATAATTCTACCTCGAATTTTGGCAAATACTTCGAAGATCCTTTGACATGTTTTTTTCTTACGAAGAAGAGCATATCATCCCCATCTATACAATGATCGGCTTGAAATAAAAAATGCCTCACAAATAAATCAGTCCAGTACGAAGATCCTTGAAGCATCACAAAACCCGAATCTAAAATAGAACGGAGGAAAAGTATTATTATTTTAATCTCAGAGTAAAATAAAATTTAAACAGACGAAATGTATATCATACCATCTTTGAGTAATTGTCGCATTTCTTTTGTTCTCTGAAAATTTATTTCTTCTAATAATAATTCGAGTGCAGTCGGTGGATTGAGAACTGGTAAGTTCAACGAGGATAAAGACATTATTAATGGTATTTATTAACATGAGTCAGTAATGCTATACTCTATTGATCAGTAGAAAGAATGAGTTTGTAAACAACCTTACACAGAAGGTTGAAAATAGCTTCACAAACATCTACCTAATTATATTAGTCACTGTTATTAAAATATTAATCGGCCCGAGCACTAGAGGTAATAAAAACAAATAGACAATCATAATCGAAGGGTGAGCTCGATAAGAAACTGATAACAGACTGGACAGGTCGTATGAATCACTACAGTCTCTGATGCCAAAAAATAATAATAATAATAATAAAAAAAAAATTGAAAATATACCAGTGAAAAATAATTATGTAAAAATAATTTTTCGAAAGAATATCATATAGGATATGTTGTGAAAGTAAAAGTAAAAATGTATTTTTTATCAACCCTCCCCCTGGTTTTACCAGAAGTATATATGTATATCCAAGTATACTAAATTATTCATTAGGTACGTAAGTTTCTTGTCTAATTGTTTTGAACTCTTTGACCAATGTATAATCCTTCTTCAACTCCAACCGCACATCTACCATGGGCGCCCGCATTCTGGTTTTCATAGAGCTCTCTGAAATTCAATCATGTTTTAGTAATTGATTGTGAAATATTAGATTCATCATGCATTACCTTCGATGGTAGAAACATTAAATAATATGTTAAGTTTAGATTAGATAATATTTAATTTAAATGTTAGTTCCGGATTAAATAATTAAAACCATATTAAGATATGTATATATTCCTTTTGGCAATAGCCATCTCTTCGCAGTTTGTGTTCATTTTAAATGAATAGGCACGCAGGAGTTACATATCGTAAAGATTAACCAAAATATATTACTAAATTGGGATTGCACACTTGCGAACCCCAGCCGCTGATAGAACTAAATTGCCCCCCCCCCCCCCACATTCTGCAAAATGTCAGTTTTTTTACATTTATCGTATCGCTGAAGTACCAGGAGACAAACCTGCTAAACTGGGATTCAGCACAATAACCTCTGGAGTGCTGAAGAAGAGTGGAGAATGGGCTGGTAAAAACTATTCTATTACAGTGACAATGTATACTGTGGCTTAGCCTACTGATGGAGTTGTCAGATATGACCATCCAAAGAAGAGAACATTTTTCATTAACGGTGGAATGAACAGAAAAAAAAATAATTGTTGCCATTACGTCGGCAGTTATTAGAGTTTTTGTGTTTAGCCCTCCTAATACTCCCTTCCATTCGGCCGATTTGGCTGAAAGTCAATAGGTGTCGTTCTTGGTCACGCTTCAGGATACATTTATAAAATTTCGTGTTAATACATTTATTCTATCGGAATTTATTATGTTCACAGACGGACATACACACAGATTTATTTTTATTTTTGGAATCAATGGCTTGGAAAACATCAGAGAATTTCTGACCGATTGCATAACTTCCTCTGAAACTCGTACATCTGGGGGACCACCAAGTTTTGTTACCTCCTAAAAAACTAGGAGCCTCAACGGGTTCGAATCCGCGATCTTGAGCTCAGTAAGCAAGCTAAGTATGAGGACTGAATTCTTGGTTTTGAATTCACGTATGAAATTTCGGGTCAATACATTCATTCTATCGGGAGTTATTACGTTCACGGACACACACACGGACGTACAGCCCCGCGGAAATGTTTTTTTTTTTTTTATATTTGACATCTGAAGATCAGAAAACATGGAATTCCGTTGAAAACTCCGCATCGAATTTTTGACCAATTACATACCTTTCCCTACACTTAGTGTAGCTGGGAAGTGAAAACCTTTATAGTAAACCTTCCTTAAAAAATCAGTGCTACGAATATTGTAGCTTCTGAAAACGAAATAAGATTCAATGATTGATTCTTTATAGTTATTAAAATGTATACCTCGATAAATGTAGAGGGTACATATACATTTTAAAACATTGAATAATTTGATTAATAAACTGAAAATCGTTAAAAATGTATTATAATTAACTTTCGAACCACAAACCAGCGTGGCAAATAAAACCCTAGTTATATACATACGGTTGGTTGAAAAGTGTGAAGATAAAATTATAAAGTGAAGAATATTATAAACTAAACTTAATAATATGAAGTATATATTATACTATTTTGTTTCCTTAAAGGTCTGAAAATCACTAATCCTAACGACTTGGTAGAAGAGGCGATCCGCGAAACTTGAATCTGCTAATGTTGTAATACCTGAGGGCGCCAATAGCTCAGAGGTAAGTCCCTAGGTGAATAAACCTGGCTAGGCAACATTTAGGACTCCCTCAGTAGAGTCAGGCTCATGCCATCAGAGTGACGAAAGAGCGCTCTGGAAGTAGGCGATATGACCTCGGAGTTAAAGCTTACAACATGAGTCACAATAACTAAGGCCGGCCGCACACTTTCGCAAACAATGCGGAATATGCACAGAAATAGGGTGTAGAGGGGAGCGGGGGGTAAGCCCGCACACTAGCCGAGCAGGAGTTTGCCATTCGCACAAACAGTCCAGGGTCAATAGTTTGCCGACTATTTGTTCGCGGGCTAAACAAAAGTATGTTTTCATCTTTTTTACAAAACACTCGTTATTATTGATTTCGATGAGCTCAAACTATTAATAATTATAATAGTAGTAGTAAAGTCTTTATTAACATAATAGTACATCACATTCAAACATTATAAACATTAATGAGATCTTTTATGAAGGACAAACTCAATGGCCTAAGCCGTCTTGAGGAGTCTCCATTTACAAAATATTATCTTATAAACTTAATCAAAACAAATTTTTCTTTCTAAAATAAAATAATAACTTTGTTCCTATTTCTTTATTTATTTAATTTACAGTTTCTGAGATTGTATGCCTTTTTGCAATATTTTACCAGTAAGTGCCAGTCTTTACCATTCAATAACTCCTACATAAATGTAGTATCTGTGGTGTCTTTAAATATTTCTTTTTTTATATCATCATATTTGGGGCAGGTAATGAGGAAGTGATGTAGATCTTCTTTACAGGGGCTGTAACACATTGGGCATACAAAGTTCATATCTTCGGAGGTATATTGATTTATAGGTGTATAGCTTAGATGCAACAGTTCACCTCTAAGTTTAATTATAAATCTAATACTTGACAATGGTAGGTCACTCTGTAAGTAACTAATAACTGAATCGTGGAACTCCAGTTCCCTACCTAGCAAGTACCGGTCTGAGTTTTTAATTTCCTCCCTGAACTGATTGCGATAATGCTCTTTTAAACTATTCCGTATATTTGATAGCTGTGTGTTCCATATCTCGATGTTATTATCAGACAGATTATTTCCCAAATTGTAGTCCGAGATATAGTTATTTATCCGTCGGAACCAGAGCACATTCCTTTTAATAACCTCTTTAGCTAGGGCCTTGGGAAGTTTTGGATTTGCCATGTTTATCACTTTGAGTATGTAATTATGATGCAGTTTATTTGTATAAATAATTCCTGTTTCAGTGTGTATAAAAGATGTTCGCGAATAACTAGGCAGCCTGAATAGTCTTTTAATAAAATATCTAAATAGTTTCTCTATTTCTACATGATATTCTCCTCCCCATATTTGGGCCCCGTAGCACAACATAGACCTAGATACACTGTTGAAAACCCTCAACTTGGCTTCAAATGTTACAAATTATTTTCAATGAGCATGCTCCACACCTCCAAGTATTTATAACGACTGACAATTTCAATTATTTCATTACCATAAAACCACTTTTCTTTCTTTGACCTTCTTCCCCCATTTTTGAAAATCATTATTTTTGATTTCTCTATGTTTATTCTTAGATTCCACATTTTGACGTAATTATGTAGGGAGTTTATCATACGTTGTAAGGTTTGTGGCTCAGATGCTAACAGTACCAAATCGTCTGCATATGCCAATAATTTGACACGTCTTTCACACACGTATATGCCACCACCATCCAAGTACTCTTCAATGTCATTCAAAAAAAGAGAGAAAAGTAACGGACTAAGAACACAGCCTTGTTTAATGCCCTAATAATATTATATAATTATATTATATAATGCCCTAATAATATTATATAATAATTATAATATTATGTATACAAATAAATATTTAGAAAGTTTTATTACATTTTATTCATTATTGCTTACCTCAATGTCACGAAGAGTTTTTCTTCCGGTTGTACTGCTATCCAGAACGAGATATCCTGCGTTTCAAAACTTTCCACTGAAATTCTAGTCTAATTTTTGAACTTGTCACTATATTTTTTTAAATTCATTAATACAAATTATTAAAGAGTGGCTTTCGTTTCTTTGCATTAAGAAAGGGTGAACCCAATACCGTCGATAATTAAAATTTGTGAACATATCCCACAAAACTGGGACCACGCTATCGATTTCCTCATCTGATGACATTTTAGAACTTTAATATGATTAAGTTTCAAGTATTTCAAAAGAAATTAAAGGGCCCTTCGATAATGTTTAGAAGTTTTTGCCCAAGTGTGCGGGGAAAATGAAGACAAACAGTCGTAACTAGTTGGGTCGCACACATTCTGTGTTGCCCGCAAACTTGTTGTTTGCAGTAGCGTGCGGCCGGCCTAACTGTTGTAATAACTTGTAAGTTGGGTAACGGTGACATATTGTAGAAACTTTTAATAAATTGCCTTGTAATAAATTATATTGCCTATTTCACAAAAAGTGTACATCAAGTACCGAATTCAGAATTAACCCATCAAATTGTTTTACTTATTCAGTATGTAATAGTTAAAAGGTGAAAAAAAAAAAAAACAATTAAATACAAAATTAGTTATATTTTTTCAATATATATCTAAATAAAATAAAATGTTACAATTAAATTACAAGAATACATTATTTTTTAGAAATAGAAAATTTCTGATTATAAAAACGATGAAGAGATCCTCTGCCAGACTGAGTCTGTCTTCTAATGTTGACTGAGGATGACCTGCCGCCACGCCCTGTAACTTCCTTCTTCCTGACATAAATGGTGGCGCATTTTGTATCGGAGTTGGGCGAGGTCACATCCAACTTCTGGTCCATATCCATCAGATGGAGATCGGCAGAGTCCGTCACCTAGTAAACATCCTGTTATATAACACTAAACACATCAGTCAAACTCTACAAAAATAAATAAAAAATAAATTAATAGAGTATACATTAAACCAATAAGGACCTAAATATGTATAATGATTCTGAAATTAATCTTGTCATCAAGAAGTAAAATACTTAAATGAAAAATCTATGGAAACGAAGCCCTTAACTAACTAACAATTTGCCACCTCCGGAATCTATCGATGACCTTTGTTAGCATTTCGCAGTTATTTGAGTTTTACTACCGCAAGAAGTTGTTGCAATCAAAAATGGTGCGATAGTCGAGAAAAATAGTATCTATCTCCCACTTAATGAAATGCCATGATGAAAATTATGCATAATGTAATAAAATTATTATTATTTTTTTGTTAGTTATTGTGACTCATGTCTGCGCTTTAACTGCGAGGTCATATCGCCTATTACCAGAGCCTGTGAGTCCTAAATTTTTCCTAACCACGTTTATTCACCGAGGATAGGGTCTTCAACGAGTACCTGACATCGCACAGGCTCGGGACCATCGTCTCCCCCCCCCCCCCCCCCCCCCCCCCCCCCCGATAAAATAAACTAAAAGCCCGGGTCTCGAACCCGCGATTTTGAGCTCAGTAGGCTAGCAGTCTTGAGTCTTGAGCTACCAGGGCCCTTTTGTTTTTGTTTTTAATATTGGAATACATTTTGCAAGAAGTTAGTTTTTTATTTCTTATTCTTAATTTTCTAATAAAAAATGCAGTGGAAAATAAAAAAATAAATGTAGCCCAAAATTGAAGCGTATAATAAGATAGCTCGGAGAATGAGCATTGAACAAAAATAAGAAAATACAAAAAAAAGTTTATAAAATTAGAAAAAAATCGAGTCCCAACAAACAAAATAATTTAGTGTTTTTCTCCATTGAATTTTCACTTTTTCTGTAGAGACATCAGAATCAACATCAAGTATTGGTGTAACATTGGTCGACATTTTCACAGGGTACTGAGCTGCTTCTGGTGCCCTATCTGTCCATGCAATCAGAGTCCTACGCTGTAGCCCACACGGCCCCATTTAAGAGATATGGTTTAGACTATGATTCGCACGATTACATTGGCAATATACCGACCTCAGGCATCTGTAGTTTCATTTATTGAAAACCAAATCTTTGATAGAAACTCGGAGATTAGCCAAAGTTTCATCGTTAATAATCATAAGATGATTTTTTCAGAATGTGCTTTCATAGGAAATTTTTTGACTTACATACTTTCCTAAAAAACGGTTATATTAGGTATTATTGACTTTCTTTAAAAGAATCCCCCTTTAACTAAAACATGAGATAAATCGTCATTTCATTCTTTACTCTGTTTAAGTGGCAAAAAAAAAAAAGCTGATTATTGAATAATTAAAAATTAACTAATTGAATAACATTTATAAACATACAATGGGTGTACAAAAAATATGTATAAAACGCAAAAAAAAAAAAAAAAAAATATATATATATATTTAACCGAAAAACATTGAAAACGTATTTTATGTAAAATAAAAATTTTAATTGAAACAGAATGTAATAAAACATCTATAACCAACTGACAAATTACAATATTGCGCACAGGAAAAAATATGTAAATATACGTAAAACCGCCCCCTTGTATGTGTTAATACAGGCCCTAAAGAAAGCAGACTCAGTGTCGAGAGCTTGGCAGAAACTCTTCTGAGTCTCATCGCCCATAATCCTCATCCCTCTCTTCTCACAACATCTTTAGTTAGTCCAGCTCTATACTGATTCTTCTAACAATGTTATTACACTCCTCTGTCTGTTGACCCTCTGGAAAAGTGAAATCTATATATAAAAGAGGATAAACTAACCTTGATGATGGAGTCCTGGGACACATCCTGACTGTCGTGGGCTATTATCACTGGCATTTCCAGCAGAGTGTCTGGGGTCAGCTCCCCGACAAAACTGTTCTCACTCGACCCCAGACTGAACTCTTCACTACCTAAAACTATGCACAAATGTATGTATGTAATTCTTTATATATATATATACTACATATATATATATATATATATATATATATATATATATATATATATATATATATATATATATATATATATATATATATATATAATTTGTTTATTTAATTCACATGCATGGTTAATGAAGACGAAAGAAGTTTCACTTCAACCGTGCGCCTTACATATGTTTTATTTTTATTTTCTATATCTCACACAGTGGGAACTGATGAAGGGACGTAAGAACGCCCCGAAACATCGTTGGGATAAAGAGACTTCCGAAGAGTTTTTTGAAAAATAGCTATCTTAATTTTTACTAAATTAAAAAATGTGTCTATGAATTATAAATGTATCTATGTATTAATTTTTTTTATACTCATATATTTTCAAGTATTTATTTATCCAGTTTTCATTAATTTCATTTTAATTTTTTTAATAGTTTTATTATTGCTAATCATACGTGTGTTAGACTCAAGTAGTTATAAATCTAATTTATAAGCTATCTTAATATATAAATTCTTTTGACGTATCCTATTACATAAATAAAACAAACTTATTTTTGAAATATTGTCTATTCCACTAAAGATATATATACATATATAACTACCGGTTTCGGCTTTATACCATCGTCAGGTCTAGTTATGAACTAAGTCAGTTTGCAGAGAGCGACCCTTCAAATACATCTCAGGTCAAAGGGGGCTATTAGAACTTGGGAGTCCCCCGGCTGTACCGTTAGCTAACTCATGAAATATTTCTTAACAAAACCTAGTTCTAAATTTACATAAAAGTTGTTAAGAAATATTTCATGAGTTAGCTAACGGTACAGCCGGGGGACTCCCAAGTTCTAATAGCCCCCTTTGACCTGAGATGTATTTGAAGGGTCGCTCTCTGCAAACTGACTTAGTTCATAACTAGACCTGACGATGGTATAAAGCCGAAACCGGTAGTTATATATGTATATATATCTTTAGTGGAATAGACAATATTTCAAAAATAAGTTTGTTTTATTTATTTATTACAAGTTTCCACAATATGTCCGCGTTTCTCAACTTAGAAGGTATCCTATTACCATGTATTGGTTTAACGGAGATAAATTTATTATTATTATTATATGGGTGAGGGACACTTTTTTTTTATTACTAACAATGAATTAGTTTTTACCGATAGAAACACTTACGATCTATGTTTGTAGAATTGATAACACTGATATTTTCAATGGATGGCCTTGTTATTGATTTTTCCATCTTACCTCCTCTCCTTGAGTAGGGCAAAACTCCATTCGTCCCCTGGATTTAAAAGTGTGAATAAAAAAAAAAAAACACAAAAAATTATAAAAAGACTGCACCAATGAATAATAATAACAATAGTGTAGGCAAATGGAGGGCATAACTTTAAAATAAGGTTAATATAAGAATTGAAGGAAGTGCAAATACTATAATAACAAACAGGAAAAATAATAAACCTTTTTGTATGAGTTTCTTGGTTTGACATCTAGAGGTCGGTGCAGTTGATTCACAAACTTGTTTCCTCTTCCTCGGCCCCTCGGGGTAAAACTTCTTCTATATGAAGTAACATCTGTTGGAAAAAAAAAAAAATTACAAATAATTGATTTGAAAATGTGAAATGTCATGTTTAAAGTGCGTTCAATTTTATGTTATAAAAAAAAAAACTCATTATAAAAGAAAAATGGCAACAGTTTAATTTAATATCCTTAATAATAGTGGAAGTAAACGAGGGATTATAAATTAGGTTGATGAACTCATCAAAACAAACAAGAACTTCCATTTTATATGTTCAATAACGATAATAAGATACATGGGTAAATGATAATAATGAGAGACTTATAGGGGAAGTTATGTAATTGGATAAACATTCGATGCGAAGTTTTCAACGGAATTTCATGTTTTCCGACCTCTAGAGATTCCAAATATGAAAAAAAAAAAATTCTATCTGTCTATGAAAATGATAAATCCCGAAAGAATGAATGTATCGATACGAAATATTATATATGAATCGAGAAGCCTCTAACAAGAACACCTATTATTTTTCAGCCAAATCGACCAAAGGGAACTGAGGATTAGGGGGGGGGGGGGGGGGGGGGGGGGAGCTTAACATAAAAACTCGAATAATTGCCGATAGAATGAATTTATCAAAATTTTATAAGTGTGACCTGAATCTTATGAGGACTACACTTATTGTTTTTCAAAGGGAAGGGGGGATTAGGGGAGAGACTTAACTTAAAACTTTAATAACTGCCGTTGTAATGAATGTATCGACACAAAAGTTTATATTTGAATTTAAACCCCCATAAGAATGACACATCAATTTTCAGCGGAATCGGCAGAAGAGAAAGGGGGGATCAGAGGGGGCTCGACTCAAAAACCCCAATAACTGCCGATGTAATGAATATACCGACAGTATGAGGATTTAGGAGCCCTTATGTAAGTCAACTGTTATATATTAGCGCAAACTGTCGATTGGTTTTGGAAGGAGAGCGAAGAGTTAATAGATTAATTCGTTCTGGGGAAGTACATTTGCCGGTGAATCATCTACGAATTTTTTTAATTTATTATATTGAGAAAAATAAGGACATTTGACTCCAGAATCAATGAGGAATGTTTGTTAGAAAAGTGATTACTTGGGTTCTATTGTGGATTCATTATAATCTCTCTTCATTATTCTCTCTCCTCAGAGCGTTAATTTTAACTTAATGTCCGAAGTGAAACTTTTCTATGGTATAGGAATTCAGTTTGCTCACGCTTTCCTCTCAATTCTTGAAGTGTTGTTCATATGCTAAGTTTCATTGGACAGATTTTCATGAAATTTTGCATCAATCTCTTATAATTAGGAATCGATCCATGATAATAATTTAATATGAAATAATAAGGACTTACTTAGAGTCAGACCACTATTGTCCTGCGAAGAGGGAGGTGGCGCATCTGGAAAAAAGAAAGAAAAACATTAAAAGAAAATATCGATATAAATTTAAATATTTAATATCTGATAGTAAAATAGAAAGATAAGAAGTTGTCTTCCCACTGTTTTACTAATTCCAGAACAGGTTTTCAACGCAACAGAGTCATCATCAGTGGCCCATCTACGATTAAGTAAATATAAATAATGATAAGTAACTATTTTCGAACTCTGTGATAGTATATAGGTAATTAAAAAAAAAATGTATATATTTATTGTTTATGACAATAATTCTGTGGCTGCCCAAAAAAACGAGGTAACTGCAAAATTTGGAAAAATAGAGATAGACTCATTTTTAGAGTTCTTATAACGTGTACTTTCATATTCCACAGTCGGTTTCCATAATTAATTACTTATTTTAAAGTTATGACACATCAACAAAATGCGTGTTCAGCCTAAAATTCGAGTAAAAGACGGTAACTGAAGAAAAAACGGAAAAAGTTATGTATGTGAGCCATATAAACAATAGAAACACTCCTGACCTAGTGACCGATGTTAGCTAAAAAGAACATATGATGCATAAATTTTGCATTTAAAAATAAATTTGTGAGAAAAGTGTATAAAAAGAAAAAAAGGTCAAAATATCAGTTTCTCATTAGAGTACTGTGTTAGTCGAGATATTTACTGCTCCTAAAATTTTTCTTGTCCATACAAACATATAACCCAAGTAAAAAAAAAAAAATCGATTATTTCTTATTTCAGGAATTGATTTTCAAATTTTCAATTACCGATTTTTCGAAAATTTGGAAAATGCAGTTATCTCGTTTTTCCGGACAACCACACAATTACTTTGGCTATATGCTGAATTTTATACTATTGCAGGGACATTTTTTTGATTATTATGTAGATAATAATTTTTTTTTTGTGTATATTATTTTTGAATGAATGTTTTTTTATGTCTACAGAGCGAGTTAACCTCGTTATCCCCATATCTTTGACCTATGTCAGTGGTCCTTTAGACTTTATACTGTACGGTTGGGTTAGAAAGTTTTTTTTAAATTTTGTTACTCTGTACCCTAATGCTTTACGATTTGCTAGTTACTTTTCATTATTGATAATTTATATTTATTTAATCATATAAGTGCCGCTGATGATGGCACTGTTGTTTTGAAAACCGGTTTGGCTCAAAAATAAAACAGTGGGAAGACAACTACTTTTGTTTTTATGAGAAAATATTGTATAACAAACAAAAACAAATTAGTTTTATAACATAAAATCATAAAATATACATTAATTATAGAACTTGTTCTATTATGAAAATTGGAATAATAAAATTTTATTGAGAGTAAATAAAAGCAAGGGTAGGTATATAAATAAAAAAAGAGAGGGGAAGAAGAGCAACTCACTCTGTCTTTTATGGTAAAATTCGTCTTGGACGGATATTTTTCGTTTCTTTTCTATAACCCTGAAGCGTGGACGAATATCTTCTTTTTTCTCAGCCGGCGTGGAAAGAAGAGTTCCAATGAAGTCAGCAACCTCATCCTAGGAAGAATAATGTGAAAGTATTAATATTACCTGAGTCCGAACATCTCAAAACATAAACACCAAAAGACGAGACAAAGAATAAAAGGTTTTGTAGGCTTCGCTTTCATTATAATCAAACAAATAAAAGTCTTCTGTAATAACAACAGCGGACTGTATCAGTTTAATATTTCCAGTTGTGGAAAAAAATCCCTGGAGCAAGGTATACAAGACCCTAAATAAATGCCATACATTTATTAATTTTCGATAATGAAGTGAGTATTCTTAAATTCTGATCTTCAGGTTGTAAATAACTTTTTTAAACAGTATTTTGAAAAAAATAATTGTTGAGGGATCCGAAATCTTTGTAATTAACAGGAATAATGTTTTGTGTTATTATCTTCATAGATAGTTATTTTGACTCATGCCCGGGCTTCAACTACCAGATCTTACCAGCTCTTTGGTCGCTCTGGAGAACATGAGCCTGACTCTACTATGGGAGATCTAAATGTTGCCTAACCACTTTTTATTCACCGAGGATAGGGCTCTTTAACGAGTACCTGACATCGTAGAGGCTCGGCACCATAGTTTAACGTCCCATCCGAAGGATGACGTGCTTAAGGTTTTTCATTTCCCAGATAAATAATAAATAAACAATATATATACCTATATATATATATATATATAGACTCTAGCTATCTCTCCGTTGCGTTGTGCGTGAGTCAACAGTTCGTTTAAGGTCAAAAGTCAAACTACAATATATTAGAGACCAGAAGTTGAACGTATATATTATATACATAAACGTTCAACTTGTGGTCTCTAATGTAGTTTGACTTTTGACTTTAAACGAACTGTTGACTGACGCACAACGCAACGGAGAGAGAGCTAGGGTCAAAGCAATGCTCTAGTTTCACCCTGCATCTCACTGTGTGCCAGTACGTCGTCGCTCATTTTTTTAATCAATCAAATTCTTCAGGATCAATGTATTGTTTGTGGTTTCAAAATAAAAATAGATAAGAAATAAGAATAACATTGAATGCTTACAATAATACATCTGTCGAGCAAATTCTGTGTGATCCCCTCGGTCTTCTGTTTACTTTTGGTTATCCTGAGGTTGTCATCCGCAGCTCCCACGATCACTAGTCCTGTCTCAACTCTCAGTCTTTCACGGAGATCCTCAATATCGTCAACACTAGGACAAATTTGCTTTCGTATAAAAAATTAAAGTCTAGACAAAAAAAGGAGTTTATAATCAAATATTATACCCATCCTGCTCGTAGTATCAAAATACAAGAAGATGTCTTCCAAATATACATTTTACAACTAGAACCGGTTTACGTACACTACGGCTGTATAATCAATGGTATATTACCCCACTAAATGATATCAGTATTGTGTACGAAAATTGGTTCTGGCGATAAAATAAGAAATTGGAAAGACAATTTATAGTTATACTATTGAAGAGGGTTTAGTTTAGGACATACTAATACAAAATACTTACTAAGAAGTAGCGGCATGCTGACCAATAATGAATAAAACGGGTACATTTAAATTTAAAATACTGTCGTCGGGTTGGCCCCGTTTTTCTTCAACTGTATTCAATGGAAAACCCAAGCAGACAACTGCACTTGCGGCTTCTACAAGAGCCACCTGAAAAATTGATTCAGTATTAAGTAAATTTTTTTTTTTGAAGCTCTGCTTCTTATTTTAAATTTAAACTAAATTCAGGAAGTTAATAATCATAAAACTACAAGATAAAAAAGTCGTTGGTGGATCACTGGCAATGTACTTCCCCAAAACGAATTAATCAACTAACTTTTCGCTACCCATCCAAAACCATTCGATCGTTTGCGATAATATTCAATGACTAACATAGGAGCACCTAAATCATACTAAATTTTTTGTCGATTAATTCATTACTTTAAGACGCGGTGCACACTGGATAAACCAGTTTCATGAAACATGACACGGAAGTTGCACGCAACTTGTTCAAAAATGATCGTAAAATAAGGTAAATCGCACTGGGCCATGCACATAGCGTTTCATGAAACTCAAGTTTCATCAGTTTTTTGAAACCCCGTTTCATGCTTGATGGTTTCAGACTTGTCATTTTCAATGAATAAATAATTTGTATGTTTGACGGACTTTTTTTTTTTTTCCATTCCCTTTCAGGTGAAGTTAGCGGAAGCGGTTGAAAAACATCCATGTCTGTACGACTTCCATCTGAAGTACTACTGCTAGCCTCCAGTTGGTGTCCTTCTTCCTTATTTGAGGGCCAACTAACTCCACCAAACTGTCAAAAAGAGGCTTTGACATTCTGAAAAAATCTTTAAATTTGACAGGGTTAGAACTTAGTTCAGGGGCTACAACGTAAGTGCAGTGTTGCCCATCTCTGATCAAAGGGTGAACCCAATACCTCCGTTTTGTTTTCCTTCTTCCGCAGCCACCACCACAAAAAACGTATCATCTAAATAGGACGACATGATGAAACTGATGAAAAACCGTTTCCTCTTATGTGCATGTCCACATGAAACTAGTTTCTAGAAACACATTTCATGAAACTGGTTGGTCCAGGGTGCACCGCGCCTAAGCGATGGTCCCTAGCCTGTGCGATGTCAAATAGGTACTCGGTGAAGAGGTAACTCCCACAGTAGAGCTAACAGGAAAGGGATATGAGTAGGTGTACGCACCAGCTCTCCCAATATATCTAGGTTGTAAAAAAGGCTTTGTAGGTGCACATTAACAATAACAAAAAGAAGTATTATTATTCGCTTATTGGGAGGACTTTTCTCCAATTTTATGTCAAATTCAAACACCCTAGAATAAACAGCGAAGATATTTGTGATTTTATAGCTACCGATGACTATAATTTTGACAATGCTAGTAAAATAAATCCAGACTCTTGCTAAGGGCGTCATATCTTTAATTTGATACTCCTTGTGTTTTTAGAAATACATATATATTTATATTTATTTTTTTTCTTGAAGAATACTATAACGTTGCTTATATTTCACGAACTTGTAAATATATCTCATGTCTTTGGATTATCTTACTATAATCGCATAACAAATGTTATGACTTTAAGCGAAAGACCATGCGTTCAGAAATTTCTGCTCGTATTTCATACTCTTAGAAGCCAAAAATAAAGTTAAAGAACAGCTTGCATTGTGGAAAAATATAAGAGATTTATAAATAAACAAGTAATATAATATATACCTGGCAGGCGAGAGCAGAGCCAGAATTCAATCCGAAGAGAATGATAGGTCTTCCTGTAGACTCTGCTCTGAGTTCTGCCAGCTTCGCCCTCGTCGCTGACAGCATATGTTCCAGACTAGTCACAACAGTCACCTTGCTGGTAACAATACCTATAAATAACAAAGTTAATCAATGAATTATTGATCAAAACTTACATAACTATAAACAATAAATATAGAATATTTACACTGAGGAATTAACTATAAAGGATAAAAATATAACGAGGAAAACTTATATAATTTTCGTTTTAAAAGACTTCATAATTAGTCCATATTATTTCTGATGTTCCATGACACAGGTAGATGTGTCAATTTTGACGAGTGTTTCAGGAGAACTAAAACAATAATACATGGGAGAATGAATGGTCTATACTTGTCAACCTCCCCGTGTGCGGCGAATACTCAATCGTCAAAAATAGGCATAAAACAAAAATAAACTGTCTGAAGTGAGCATAACATGACCCACCATTATTTTACAGATTATTCTTCACATGCTCCTTCCCCCATCCCTTCCCTGCTCTCAAATTCATTTCTAATTGGCATTACTGTGTATAAAAATGTCCACTATCTGATGGCATATCTTTCTTATACCCAATAAGCTAGTTTGAAATATGGAGAAAGTACGTTGAGGGGGAGGGAGTGATCTGTACAATCATGGTGAACCTGATGGTTAGGAAAGTTTATGTGGTTAAGAATGTTAAGAAATTTTAGAGAGTTTAAGAAGATTAGGAGTTCAAGAAAGTTTAGAGAGGTTAAGAGGGTTAAAAAGGTGAAAACATGTCAAATTATGGTCACAACAGATATTAATATTAAATATTATCGGCGTGATGCCGCGTTGCATAAGATGTATCTGGACTAATTCGATCCAATACATATTAAAAATGGTAAATGCCTTTTTCAAGTAGCGCAGTGCAGTGTATATATATTGTTAGACCCCCTTTTTCCTCGACGATTCGGCGATGATGTCATGGCCTCCACCGGAGGACGGCCACCAAAAAAAAAAAAGGTATATAGAAAATATAGTGTTTGGTTTCTTCCAATAAAAATGTTGAATAAGGACACTCGTCCAGCTAGAGTTGCCTCTGAGGTTAGTGTGGAGCGGCTGAGAAGGTTCTGCCGAGCTAAACTACAGTAGCTGAACGGTGAGGTGCGTTGCGCAGTGGGATGCATTGACATATCTACTTACATTTATGACTGGATTAGGCAATATTGAAGATGATGTAGATTTTCAGACGATTTCCCGCTAAATACACAGTGATAACAAGCGGGAGCATAGAGCAGAGCAATCTGGCGGAGAAAGCCATCACTTAGTAATCATTAGATGTGTTAAATACGTAACATAGGAAGGCTTACTTGGGTTAATTTGCACGACAGTTCCAATTTGTGACAAATATGGGAGCCATCTCTCTATCCTGGAATTTTGTTCATATCCTCCAACGGTGTAAGGAACAACTACTATCAATGGGTTACCAGGCAGTCGCTTCTGGAAGCAAACAAAAAATGTTATATTGCAGTTTTGGAGTAAGCCAATAATAACATTGAATCTACGGACAAAACAGTTCGTCACAATGTATTAGTATTTTCTTAAAGACACCGAAAAAACAAAATTTGGCTTTTATTTACAAACAAGCCCAGTCAAATTAAGATAAAAATACAAATAAAAAACTAAAAGGAAATTACATGACACCACTTAAAAATTATGGCATAAAATGGACTACAGTGAATAGAATTAGGAACAATCACTTTGACAAATGTAGGAAACTACTGCAAGTATGAATGGATACTACGTTATTATATTTTGACGAACTGTTAAATATAATTAAACAATTACACAACAAACATGCGAGAGAGAACATATGTATTGTATGGCTTTACTTCAGTGTCGCGTTCATCCGCTGGTAGAGGAGCAGCGATTGCCTTCTGATGAAGAAATAAATCATTAATAATTAATTTATTAGTAATAAAATAATATTACAGGCTGATATTAAAAAAAAACAATTAAAGTATCATTCTGCAGAAGACTATTTGTTTAATCGAAGCAGTTAAGTGATGGGCACCCGAGTCGACAAATAACTCCCCCCTCCCAATTGCATGAAATATGCACCAATTATGTAAATTTAAAAAAAAGAGATCTCCAGAGTAAGAAAAAATTGGAGAAAAATAATATTTTTCTTATATACTTGTGTGATGTATATTGGAAAGAGTATTTGAGTGAATTCATCATATTTATTATATGCAAGTTGTGGAAAAAAATGTGTTAAATTTAACTGCCCCTCCCCCCTCTATTATCATAGATAAAAACAGGGTCCAAAAATTATATTTATTATTTCATAAGCAGTTCGTAACGCATATTTTCCGGATACCGGTACACAACAACTCAGTATGACTACTGGACATCCCAGATATTATCAGGCCACGATAGTTTCAACTCCAAATTCGTTTTGACTTCAAATAGGAAATTTCATGTCGATACCATTTATTACATCGGCAGTTATTGGGGTTTTTGAGTTAAGCCCCCTCTGATCACCCCTTTCCTTCTGTCGATTCAGCTGAAAATAGATAAGTGTCGTTATTTACAACGGCAGATATTAAAGCTTTTATTAAAATAAATAAAACAAAGTTATTTTTGAAATATTGTCTATTCCAACAAAGATATTTACAAAACTACCGGTTTCGCCCTACACCATCTTCAGCTCTAATTATGAACTCAAATATCTTTGGTGGAATAGATAATATTTCAAAAATAAGTTTGTTTTATTTATTTAGATACACGTTCAACAATATTTCTGCGTTCCTTAACTTAGAAGTTACTTTAATTTAAGTCTCTCCCCTAATTTCCCCTTCCCTTTGCCCGATTTGACTGAAAATCAATAGGTGTCGTCGTCAGAGAGTTCTGGATTGACACAAACAATTTCGTGTCGATACATTCATTCTATCGGGAGTTATCGTGTTCACAGACACACATCAGTTTTTTTTCTATATTAGGAATCTGAGGATTGGGAATCATGAAATTCCGTTGAAAACTGAACATCGCATTTATGACCAATTGCATAACTTCTCCATACTTTGTATAGCTGGGGAAGTAAAAACAGTCATAATGATGCCTACCACTGAAGTACTTAGAACAAATCTAATGAGACTTAGCTGAGAATCATTCCTCGAATTCATATGATTTCCCAACGTTTATTGAAACCGGAGAAGTCAAGGGAGGTAACAGCCCTGACAAAATAATAAAGATATACTAAGTAAATATTAATAAAAAATAGTATCAATTACCGGTTTGTAACAGGTAAGTCCAGAAGCGGTTGGATCCCATGGTTTGTTAAGAAGTACATTGAGTGCATCCGTGTTGACTGAGGCGCTGCTCGGAGCTGAGGTCAGTCGTTCAACCAAGGCGGGAACTTTCTCTTTCAGTGTCTGAAAAATAATAAGCAAAGTTGAAAGTAACCCTCTTCTCCTTTGGCCGATTCCGCTGAAAATTTGAATAGGCGTCGTCCTTATAGGGCTTTTGTTTACATATTATATTTCATGTTAATCATTGATTCTATAGGGATTTATCATGTTCACAGACACACACACAGCCATACATTTTTATTTCAACAGCTGTACGAAGTATAGGGGAATTTATGCAATTGGCCTAAAATTCGATGCGGAGTTTTCAACGGAAATTCATCTTTTCCAACCTTTAGATTCCAAAAAAAAGAAATCTGTGGACCCGATAACTCCCGATAGAATGAATGTACCGACACGAAATTTTAAATGTGAATTTAGAACCCTCTAACAACAACACCTATCGATTTTCAGTCAAATCGGTCTTAGAGGAGAGGAGGATTAGGGGAGAGCCTTAACTCAACAACTCTAATACATTCCGTAGTAATGAATCTATCGACATAAAATGTCATATGTAAATTCAAAACCCCTCAAGGACGACACATCCATTTTCAGCAGATTTGGCAGAAGGGGAGGTCAGGAAGGGGGCTCAACTCATAAACCTTAATAACTGCCGATGTAATGAATTTATCGACACAAAATTTGGTATAAGGATTTAGGAGCGCCTATGTAAGTCAACTGCTGAAGATGGTAGCAAAGTACTCCAATATTTTATATATATTGTGTGAAATAGACTACATTAAAAAAAAAAAAAGTTTTTCTTTATTTTTTTGTTAAGTGTTTCACAATTATCTCTGCAAAAAAAAAAAAAAAAAAAAATGTTAAGTATTATTTTCAAAAGAGCTAGTTATTGTGACTCACGTGCGGGCTCCAACTACGAGGTCGTATCGCCTACTCCGCGCTCTTTCTTCGCTTTGTTGGACATGTGTGAAACCCAGATTTTGCCTACCTATGTTTCGTTACCTAGGATAGTGGCCTTTAAGAAGTACCTGACATCGTACAGGCCTCGGACCATCAGTTTACCTCCAATCCACAGGATGGCACTTTCAAGGTTTTTTTTTACCTATCAAAACAACGTAAGGGCCTCGGCCGGGTTTCGAACCCGCGATCTAGAGCTTAGTAGACAAGAACGCTACCTCTGAGCTCATTTTACCGAGAAAAAAAAAATACAATATGATTTCATTAATAAATGATCTTTACCTGAAGTATATCAACATAGATGACCAAATAAGGAGTATCAAGCATCTCCAGGAAAAGGTTGTGAAGCCAGTGTGTCAATTTTGGTCTCCAGGCAACGGATGCCATTCCAGTTCGGAAACGACGGGTTGACTTGTCCAGAGAAACTCGTCTCATAATTGGTTCGTTCCAGTTGTTGGAATAAGTCAAACGATTCATGTATTCCATATTTAGAATTCGAACAATTCGATCAAACAGTCTCCCTTGAGCATAGGACCAATTTGTTCTGAAACATACATGTATATCAATTTATTTATTATTTTGTAAGAATTGTAAATTAGTTCCGTTGTTTCCAAAATACTGTATCTGATGATGATAAAATTCACTTCTGGTGAATCATTTTCAATAGTTTTTTTCTGTGAAGCTTTCACGCAAACTTCAATACTTCACAGAAAATACAAATATTTCATCATTTCGATCAAAACCGCTCAATCAAGTGCTGTAAAATAAAAGAGCTCAAAAAGCAACTCTTTTATTTATTTTTTTCTTCCTAGTATTCATTGTCCATGTACCTACTTGTCTTGTGACTCATGCCCGGCCTTTAGCCATGAGTACATTTCGCCTACTACGAGAGTGGACATGAGCCCGACTCTACAAATGGAGTTCTAAAAGTTGCCTATCCAAGCTAGGAGGGCTCGGCCGGGATTCGAACCAAGTATCTCTCTATCTCTGAGCTGCCGAGCCCTAATATGAATGATAATTAAGAAATGATATGCAAGCGGGTTTTAACGGGAGTAACTATCCGAGTGGTATCCATGACGGATAAGCTGGTTTTGTTTTTCTAAATTTAAATCATTAGCACACCCATTTAAACCCAATTGTAAAGAATTTTGGGCAACACTAAAGGGACATGTTGTCAAACATAATACAAATTTTAATAATCATTATATTCGAACATTAATGGAGGAAAAATATGAATGAATGGAGGAAGGTAAATGACCTGTTTTAAAAAAGAGAAAGAGAAAAATGGTAATGTCTGCGAAAGTTTCTTCAACTACTTTACCATTGGCGGACTTGGAACCCCGAAGCAGCGATTCTTCAGTAGAATCGGATAATGATTCGGATAAGCTTACTAGTGTTTATCCTCTCTCTCTTTTACGATATCAAAAATAAGAAGGATGGGAGAGAAAGAATTGGGGGCCCCCATACGATTTTCCTACTTCCACACTGTTCATATTTTCTTAATCTCGAGCCAATTGATCAACAATTGTTAGAAGGTAAGTTAGAGATAAATGCACCAATAAATTAGTTGATGTATACCTGATTATTTTACTTTCCCAGTCAGGGTCACCAGGATCAGAACGAAGCAGAGTTATAAGTCGTTTGGTCTCGTTCAACATCTGGAGAGCTTTCGTTTTGTCATAGAGGGGTTCTGGGGAAGAATCATCTCCGCAAGGATCTATCTCATCGGATAAACTTAAAAAACAAATAAATATGAATATGAGGAGGCTTGAAACTTAGAGCTACTTTGGACTGTTCGAGCAATGCTCCCAATTCTATTAAATAAAATTTAATATACTAAATTGCATTAATAGAAATCATTACTTGGTCTAGTTGCCACGTTAGCAGTTCTATCGTTCTATTCATTATTATTTGTAACAATTGAACAGATTTTAACCAAAATAGGTACATTCCTCTTTAAAATAAAGAAATCCTGTTTTAGGGTGAGTCCTAAATTTTGCCTATCCAGGTTTAATTACCTAAGGAAGGAGGGGTCTCTTGAAAGAGAACCTGACATCGCAAAGGCTTGAGAGCATAATTTAACATCCTATCCGAAGGACGGTGTGCACAAGGTTTCTTACCTCACAGATAAAAAAAAACCTATGGGCCAATGTCAGGTTTCGAACCCGCGGATCTTGAGCTCAGTAGACTAGCACGCTACCTCTGAGCTACTAGTATCCTTTTATAATACATCATAATGTATATAAGACACTAAATAATCCTCAATACATGAAAGGCATTGTTATAAACACCCTTTTTATAATAATACACTACAGAAGCGTTAGTACAGGAAGCCACTGTATATGCTAAAACTGAGCTTTGACCTACTGTGTTTACATATAAGCTGGGTTCCGGGACAAAATTAGTTTATTTTCTTTTTTACTTATAATCCTCAGTCTAAATAATATTCTACAGAAGCCTTTGTTATAATACACTATAATGTAATATATTGGTAGGGTTGTACACCTAGGGACCTAAACATCCAATTCTCTTACATCTTCCCTGTTAGCTCAACTGTTGGAAGTTTAAAAAAAGTATTATTGATTTTGAAAACTAAAAAAATAATTATAAGATAGCAAGAACTTTAATGAAATAAGAAGGAGAGAAATACATACCATATAGGCTTATTAGTTTTAGGTATGAACAATTTCTTAGCTGGTTTGGCATAATAGTTGTCAGGTCTCCAATTTGAAGGCCGGGAATAACTGTGATCCATTTCTATTGAGTTTAACACTTCACACTAGGAACAGAAAAATAATAACACAACTCAAGTTATTTTAAATATATTACATCAAATTATTTTTCTTCAATAAATTATATTATGTGAGGCCTTCATAGGACATGTTGACAAATTCCCAAATTGAAATACATGGAATAATTTTTTTATTTTTTATATAGAATTAAAACTATAAAAGACTTAATAAATAAACAAATGTGAAAGCAGGTCTTATCTCTAAAAAATTATTATATTTTCAAATCTAGCCCTTGTTTACAAAGTAGGGATTAAGAGCCTAAATAGATTAAATTGTTTATTTCAATTTTCACTTGCATTCGTTGACATTTATTATGGCTAGGGAACACAGGGGCAACATCGGCATTGTATAATCAGCCAGGAAATTCTAAAAAAAATTTTTTTTCTGAGAAGAAACAAGAAACATTGTTTAACCTTTCAACTGCTGAATAGTAGAGACGGGCCGCCCTCTACCTGTGCGGCGAGCTGGCTGGCCCAGCCACAGCTACCTGTGCTGAATACTTTTCTCTCTAACCTGCTTTTTGCACACCCCTCATATCTCCCTTAATTTTCAGTCTGGTTTCAAAAATAAAACACCAATTTTTTTTAAACTTGTAATATTTATAATAATATGTCAATTTTTATTTTTTAAATGTAAAATAATAATTTTAAAATTTGTGTTTTTTTATGAAAAATGTTTTTTATAATATATTTCTTACGTTAAGTTTGTAATTTAAAAAAGAATAAAATTTAATAGTTAAGTTTAGTGTGATACAGTCCAAAGCAGGGTACAACACTAAGTCCTACATTACACTCTTTACACCAATACCTCAATTCTCGACGTTTTTTCTGAATTACGTACACATTTATTTAAATAATTAAAAGAAAAATATTATTATTATTTTTATATCGTCTACTTTATAAAAATGTATACATATAAAATACCGGTTTTGGCATTACAGCATTCTCAGGATTAGTTGAAAACAAAGAGAAGTTTTGCTGAGTATGAACCGTATCAGGTAGTCAAGGAAACGGTTGAAATTTGAACATGGAAATTCCCATGGCTTTACAGGTAACCAGTTTGTTTGTACTGAAATATATTTTTGTTTTATTTATTTATTACAAGTTTCCACAATAGGTGGGGTGATTGTGCCTCATGCTCGGACTTTAACTGTGCGGTCATGTCTACTGTGCGCTCTGGTGGAGTTGAGCCCGACTCTATCGTGGGGATACTAAATGATGCATACCCAGGTTTAGTTACCTAGGATAGAGGTCTTTAACGAGTACCTCACATGGTTACAGGCTCCGAAGGATGAAGTGCTCAAAGTTTTTCACCTCTTGGGAGGACCTCGGGTAGGTTTTGAACCCGCGACCTTGAACTCAGTAAGCAAGCAACATACCACTGAGCTCCCGGGGCCCTCAATCAAGTATAAAAAAAATATTTTAATCGGTATTTATGTATAGATTAAATTTCCTTTATTTACTTTTAGTGAGTTTATGTAGTATTTAAATACTCAACGCCAGTATTATCAATAGAACTCAAGAGTCATAGATGCAGAACGAGCTCGAAATAAGTAGTTTAAGTATTATCCATAGGTTTATTCATGCCGATCATTGATCGAAGAATAACTACTCCAAGAATTTGTTCCATTAAAACGTTATTACCCTCGAATAAATGATATATGGAAAACAGGGCCTGGAGGAATACGATTACAAAACATACGCAAAATAATTACGTACTTTTAAATGTATATTAATATGCTCTTAAAAGTAACTATTTTCAATCATAGTTAGTGCAGATAATTTCAAGTTCTCTGCGAATATAGAAGAGTTGAGAAAGTGAATTGGAATTTTTTTGTATTCAATATTATATAAATAAAATACCTGTCCATTAATTTTCTCCAAATAATTGTATAATTTGGTTCCACTTTCTTCAGTGTCCTCAGCAGGACTGACTTTGTCCATTCGCATTGTCAAAGGCACCTACTGGAACAATAATTATAAAAGTTTCTGTATTAATGTTCGTAGAGATTGAAAAATCATGAGTTCCACATTTTTACATAGTATTCATGAACGTTAACAATATTTTCGCGTCATTTGAAGATAATTAGATACATCGCAATCTGGATATTATTCTAAATAGTAACAAAGATAAAATTGCATCATTTTGTGCAGAACATACAATTAGAAAGGATGACGACTGAAGAACTAATGTATTACTGAAAAATCAGACAAATCTGAGATAGATTTATAAAAAAAAAAAAAAGAAGACCTGTTTCGCAGCGTATAGGAATATAATTAAAAATCCGTGGAGTGATAAACATACGTACGTTCGGAGATGATAGTTTCTTCATAAGCTCTTCAAGGTAAACTGAATCAAACACATTGTAAACCACTGAAATCTATAGAAGGCCAAAACCAACAATGGAACTATTCAACGGATGTTCAAATTTACTTTAAGACTATATATGCTACAGAATGACAATATATATATACATAAGTTCATCCCAATAAAACAAACTCCTGATGTAAATTATTTTTGTCACACTAATCGATTTATGGGTAATCGACGTGTACAGTGTACAATTATTGTTTGTTATGAGAGGCATTTTGTCTTCTTTTTGTTACCTATTTCTACCATGCAATTAGTTACCTGGGTTCTATATATTCAAGCGCGTACCATTCTATTCTAATAAAATTTATGATTAGAGACTACATCGTCATCACATTTATTTTTTTACGAAAAAGGGGGTGCTTACATCATGGACGTAATTCACTATCTTTCATTTCAGCATTGTGAAAATTAACCTATAAAAAATGGGTTCTAGTCTAGCGATATTAAATGTTAATGAATTAGGCTTATTGATTTATTTTTCTAGGCCATGAAAAAGTATTGACAATGCTTTTTTAAAGTCGATACATTATCGATCTGTACAAACAGCTCCGATTATTTTAACGGAGAGACGAGACGTGACTGATTCAAAGGTTATGTTTTGGTTCGGATTCTGTCATAACAAATGTATTTACCTCCTATTATATTTGCGTTTATTTTTTTACTAATAGAGGTATCTTCAATTGAAGGCGATTCGAATAAAAGTGCTTCACCAAGAGAGCGTGAAGATCCCAAATATTTACCCTATGGCCCTCTGGTAATGTGTTCTTTTTTGTAAGTAATGGTTTCACCCTTTATGTTCCAAAATAAGTTAGATAAATAAGGATTTATTTTTCTTTACCTTTACTATTAAGCGCTTACTCGTGGCAACTACATCTATTCTCGGAATCCCCAGAAAGACTACACGAAGAGTGTGACTTGACTTTTTTTGCGCCCAAGTTTGCTATATTACTTGTCTCAGGATTCTGAACTCTCGACCTCTTCTGGTTGTCATTTACATGGTCAAGCAACCTACATTTTCTCTAGGACCTTCTGCTCTTGGTTCAAAAATAAATGATTCTGCGTTCCCCGGATTTGACTCATTAATGAGAGCTTCGGACATAAAAAATTGTAAAAGCTGTAATTTTGAAGCTTGCTTATAATTTCCAGACATCTTACGGCCTTTTTCATGAAGAATAATTTAAAAAATAAGGAATTAAAAACGGTCATATCCTCCCTGGGTAGTTAGTGAAACTTTCAGCCTTATGTTGTACACCCGGAGCTGGGAAAAATTCAAAATAATCTCTTATCGATGTTATTAACTGCAATTCTGCCTTATATTATTTCCTGCGAGCGTTAACTTTTAAAATGTTTTTAGATATGTAAAACTTCCATCTTTGTGTATCACTTATTTTCATCAGTTGACAAACTTAAGTTTTTTCAGAAAACATTAACTTTCTTTGTTTTCAGACCTCTGGATTTTATCGACTGTGATGCTCCGGTTGACCATAAGGGTAACAAAACTGCAAGAGATGAAGCTGGATATGGTTGTGTAAAGGTTGGTCTTATTATTTTTATAAGGTCTTAGTGTGGGCCATCTGGTTTGTGTGTCATGTCCGGGTTTTAACTATGAAGAGGACATGTTGATATAGTTCAAAAAGATCCGATCGACTTACTGCTACCTTCAGTTACTTGAATTCATGGACTTGATGAATCATGTGAATAACCCTTTTTATCTATAAATACCTTGAAGGCAGCTCAGAGACTGACTCACACAGACCTAGTTTGTCTGGGAACTGTTCAGCAGCCGGAATCCCAGTTCAAAGGTTGTATCTTCCCAATTTACCACTAACTTTTCTGTTTACGTTTACAGTCATATTGTTTCTAATCTAGTGTGTGTCTGTCAATTGTTCCCTCAGTCAATCAAATAACTATTTGTCTAGTCTGAAACATTTCTGTCGCAAGTATTTAATGTGAAGATGCAAATAATTTCTCAAATTTTGAATCTTCTCTGATTAACGCTTTGGTATTGTTTTATTCCTGTTTAGTCAGGAAATGGTAATCTACATGAAGTGCCTTCTTGGAATGGACCATCTCTTAAATTCAATTGAAGAACCTGATTTCTTCACTAAAAGCACCGACTGAAGAATTAACATTTTATTATTGCAGATTACGATGCCGTTTCAAAACTTTCATATTAATTGTTAAATTGTACAATCCGAATAAATAATATCATGTAAATGTGATGTGGCCATTACAGGTACTGAAACAGAATAACACTGTTTTTTCTAGTTTTTTTTTTTTTTTTTCTCTCTTTTAAGCAACTAGTAGAATATTTTAAGCTTTTCTTATCCAACGACAACCTGGATGAATTTTTTTTAATGTAAAATTCTGGAAATTAAGAAATTTTTCTCCCCACGATATTCACAAATACTAGTTTATCGTTGTTATTTAAAAGATTATCTAAGCTATAGGATGGTAAAAACGTAAAATTTAGGCTTGAGATATACCAGAAGATAAGAGCTAAAGAGGTGTCAAACTCCTTCACTGTATCTTCAAAATTTCACATCAAAAAGTTTGTAATTGTTATACGTTGTTTTGTTTAAAAATAGCTTTAGAAATAGGATATCATGATACTATATACTTCTCCTAACAGCATTGTTTGTTTCAGTTTGGTAACTACCGCTACGAGGATGTTGAAAGAGCTAAAGTTCAGTGCGTTGTTCTGCCGTTTATTGAATGTTACGGACCTCGGACGTTCTACCGAGATGGATTCCCTTGTATCAAGTAATTATCAACTTAAGCTTTTTAACAATGTATTTTAACGTTTACGACCTTTAACAATTGTTTTCGATATTGTCTTTTTCACAGTAATAATCTTATTTAATGGATTAGATTAGTAGTCAAATTTACAAAACTAAGGATATATTTGTTTCCTTCGTGTTTATTGAGAATATCTCTTTTCTTTGGTTAACGTATGTACTAGGATTCTTAAGATTTTCTGCTGAGATATTGTGAAACACTTGATAAAAATAAGGAAACAACGAACAGTTTTTGAGATTATTGTAATTGATAGTCGACGCAGACGCACAACCCTGATCTACATTACCAACCAATTTTCACTGAATGTTTCAGGTATGGTGGCCACTACTTTGTCACAACGTTGATGTACAGCATTCTTCTTGGATTCCTCGGCATGGACCGGTTCTGTCTTGGCCAAACGGGGACAGCTGTTGGCAAACTTCTCACCCTGGGAGGTGTGGGGATTTGGTGGGTGGTGGACATTATTCTCTTAGTCACAAATGGGCTATTGCCAGAAGATGGTAGTAATTGGAATTCATATGCTTAAAAATCCAACTGCTATACATATAGGAGGAAGTCTGTGAGACTCCCGGACATAAGAATACAGTGGGTGCAGCAGATGAAATAGATCGAGAAAGGTTCCATCAATGAGCTCAGGAATAACATTACGTTACGGCCGAAAAACAGTTTTTTATACTCCATGGAGAACTGAGAAATTGGCTTATATTAGGCCTCATTTCTCAAAGCCAATTTATAATTTTATCACTTAATGACTGTTGCTGCTCTACTTTTGAATTGAAAGAATTATGATTGGAAAAATTGCGTGATTTCTAAATTTTTCAGCTAAAGGCAGCGAGCAACAGATTATTGTTCACCAAAATTAGTATGTGTAACGTAACTTTTTTTTTTATAAATCAAGTGTTCTATTAAACCGCCTAAAAATCATCAAAAATTATTGTTTAAAGTGTGTTTTGGATGTGTTCGAGATGAGGGAGAGCTTTTCCCTAACACAGCCTTCCAAATCGCAAGATAGCCACTCACACGAGTAATATTTAACTCTATAGAAAACTCAAAATTGCTCACAATTATACATTTTATCCTTTGAAGAACATTAGTCGTGCTATTTTATTAAAAGGCCGTCGGTGAATCACCTGCTATATTAATACGAATTAATCATTATGTTTTCGCTCTCCCTTCAAAGCCAATCGCCCGTTTGGGCTAAAACTCAATATTTGACTTATATAGAGGCTTCTGAATCCTCTACTAAATTTTCTGTCGATACATCGACAATTACTAGGTTATTTGAGTCAAGCCCTCTTTCCCTTTGACCGATTCCGCTGAAAATTAACATGTGCCATTCTTATAGGGTTTTAAATTTAAATGTACAATTTCATGCCGATATATTCATTACACATTGGCAGTTGATAGGGTTTTTGAGGTGAGCCCCCCTCCCCTTCGACTGATTCTGCTAAAAATCAATAGGTGTCGTCCTAGGTAGGCTTCTGGAGACACAAATAAAATATCATGTCTATAAATTCACTCTATCGGGAGTTAGCGCCATATTTGGAATCAAGAGATCGGAAAAAATTCCGTTGAAAACTCCGCATCAAATTTCTGTCTGATTACATAACTTTCTCTATACATCGTATACCTGGGGAAGGAAAACGTAGCAATAAAGCGTAGCAAACGTTGGTAAAAAATTCAAGTTTCTGGACAGGCTTGTATAGGGCCTTCTTCACTTCATCCACACTCCATTAACCTGTCTGCGAGATTCAGACCCTCTGTATATATATATATATTTTTTTTTTTTCAAATTCGAACAAGTAAAGAGATTCTTCAATTTTTTATTTTACATTTAACATTATCACAACATTGTTACACAGTTTTAGTTTAGGACATATTGTCATGTATGCATTGTATATAATTGTTTATATATTTTTTATCACCTTTAAAAAATGATTGATTGTACATTAATGTAAATAGATATATAATATAAAATAAAAGTATAAAAATGATCCCATTTTTCTTGATTTTCGTATAATATCCAGACCTTCATGTTTAATTTAAGACTAATGACGTCTTGCTTTCTTTAGTTACTAAGGCTACAAGACTTCCATTCTTGGGACGCTCTTCGCCTTTTGTCCATTTCAGGAACAAACTGTGAAAAAAAAAAAGAGTTTCATTAGCAATCAGCAATTACATGTATAAAAATATACAAAAAAGTCGTCGATGAATCACCGGCACCGGCTATGTACAGGACGTTTCCCAGGACGAAGTAATTAAATACGTTTTCGCTCTTCCTCCAAAGCCAATCGATCGTTTGTTCTAAAACTCAATATTTGATGTACATAAGTAGCTTCTGAATCTTCATACTAAATTTTGTGTCGATACATTAAGAACATCGGCAGTTATTAGAATTTTTAAATTGATTTTTGTTATATTTTTTGTGTCAAGCCCCTCCCCCCTAATTCATCCTTCCTTGGTCCGATTTGGCTGAAAATCAATAGTTGCTGTCCTTAGAGGATTCTGGACACACATATAAAATTTCGCTTCGATACATTCATTCTATCGGGAGTTATCCTGTTTACAGACACATAGAGACAGCTATTTTTTTTTCATTTTTGGAACCAGGTGAAAAACATTATATTCCAATGAAAATTCCGCATCGACGTTTTGACCGATTACATAACTAACAGTCCCTATTGCTGGGTAAAATATGAATGAAAGTATTCTATTCAAGAGCATCAATTTTTATAAAAATAATGTACATATTTACAAGAGTATCAATGACATAACATTTGTCATTAATGAGATAAGTTGAGCAGTGTCAAATGTGTGCCTGTACTGCTGAGGTACATCAACTCTAAGTAGTTCACCATTCATTATGTGAAGAAAAGTGTATAGAAGAAGGATATATAAATATTATATAGAGGCTTTGTCATAGTTTGGTTAAAAATTAAGACTAAAGCGACGGTTGTAAACTGTGGCACGCCGAAAATTTTCCGAAATTTATGAATAATTTGACAAACATATTTTTACAACTATTACGCCAATGGTGCTTTGGTTAGCCTCGATGTATAAGATGCTGTATGAGAATGTTTGTATATTGGTACTGTTCAGTATAGCTACCAAGGATCCCCGACTAATGGCTAGCATCACTGGCTACTGTGTTAGTTATGAAATACAGATATTACGAAACGATGAAAAATAAATAAAAAATGTTGGTTAAGAAAATGTGTCTTACAAATGTTCAAGCTCATTTCCTCCAATTAATTCCCGGGGAGGGGGATCTTAGCGAGACAGCCGGTCTTGAATAACAAATAATTGTAAACATTTACTCTGCAATAAATTCCAAAGGTGTCCAGGTGGTTGTATCAGCGGTAGGCATCCATTTGCGGTTCATGGGAGTGTCCAGGGTAATGGGAAGTATGGCCACTGCCAGACTGTTTGCGGGGAGGCCACTCTTCTCAGCGGCCAAGGACTTGACCAGCTGATGGACTGCTGCCTTCGCCATCCCATAACCGATCATACCTTGTCAGGAAATAGACAATTAGAAATAGTTAAATGTAAAGTTAGAAGATTATATAGTGAATAATAATATAAAAGTGTTAATTAAAGTTAATTGATAAGACGTTGAGCAGCGACTGTAGAGTTCTAATTGTATGGGTGTCGAGGGTTAGTTCAAAAAACAAGTTTTTCAAAAATATATATCTTATATTTCAATTAATGAAAAGTAGAAAATAAACTTTTTCTTCCCGAAGGCGATCAGTGATGGGTGAGAATATGAAAATACAATAAAATAAATTCTGACCTACCATAAAGTGTCGTATTTTATGTTGTAGAGAGAGAGAGAGAGAGAGAGAGATCAACGCAACACCATATTTTGTTGGAATTTTGTTTTTTTAATGTCTATTATTCATTTTCCCACTCAAGACCTGCGGAAAGAAAAAGTTTATTGAAAAACAAGTTTCTTTCAAATATTATTTTTATATTCTTAATGTTTAGTTATTTCTCTGCATTTTTACCTAACTGCCAGCAGGCGCCACTTTATTTTTTTCGAGAATGTCACATAGCCTATAATACTCAGGAGATTACGACGCAACTTATTCGTGGTATTTTTTTTCTGGTCTGACCTTTGATACCCCTAGAACTATTAAATAACCTAAGAACAACTCTATAAGAGAATGTTACCTGGGGTCCCCTCAAGAGCAGGATTGGCACCAGGAAGAGATATAAGTCCACCTTCTTTTAAATACTTAGCAGCCACAGCAGCAGAGATTGACGAACTCCACACACTCTGCTTCCACATCAAGTCTGAATTCTTTATAAAATCTAAGACAAGAGTTATAAATTCGAAATATAATTTTCAAGAAATGTCATCTGGGGAATTAAAAATGTTTCACAGGTTGCAAAATAAAAATTTAGTCTGACCTCTCATAGGTTTTATTATTAGTAGCCGGCTTTTAGGCTTAGATTAGAGTGCACTTTTTTCCCTTGTATTGTTTTCAAAATAACTGAAAAGGTCATAGCGGCATTATTTATTTGTTTTGGAAAGAAAAATATTTGGAACAAATAAAATAAAGGTGGGTGGGAAGTAGTTGAGATTAACTTTCGCCAGATTACACCCCAGCATAGGACCACATATAAGACAAAGGTTGATATAAATGTAACCTATCGAAGTCGTAATAACTTAATCTTTGTTTTGTAATAATAATGTTGTCAGTCGCTCCTCTAAACAAGAGTGCATGGCTTGGTTAAATCAAGCATTAGATTCTGGTTGCAGGAGCATTAAATAAATTGTATTTATATGTTTATAAAATGTACTCTTAATGTAACCTTTTGACGCTGCGTTTCCTCCAGCCCATCCTCCAGCAACGCAGATGACAGCATCAAGTTTTTCGCCCTTTAAAGCTTCGCCTACTTCTTTCACGACATGATTCTCCTAATGAAATAATAAATGGTAGAAGATTTGTACACAAATGTTTCATTTTTACTAATGATCATAACTGTACCTGAGACTGCCATGTATCTTCAGCATTAACGATGATACTGAAATCAGCGTCTTCATTCTTTTTCAAATCAATTGAACCAACCCACTGCGAAAAAAATATTACATGAACTCATATGATACCATTCATTATAAACCAAGTATAACAGCAGCCTACTTTAACAAAACATATGTTGCGTAGTATACTAACCCACTGCTTGTTTTTAAAATGAGAAATACAAACAGATCCAAGAGCGCCACGCCCACCATAAACGAAAACTCGTCCTAAGCTCATTGTATCTTTTATGAGGGTTAATCTATTGACTTGTGATAGTGCTCCTCTCAAGAATGCTAAGCAAGTCTTTGGGTTGTTTCTTCTAATATAGCCTTGATCAACAAGTGAAAGTGTAATTACATAACAAACTTGGGGAAGTTCCCAGTCTAGTAGATAAAAGCCGGTACGGCGCTATGTGTGATTACAAAGATATCACATCTCCTTGAAACGCTCAATATCTCTGCTAACTTGATTTGTTTACAACTGTAACATTCTCAAGGTCATCTTTATTTAATTATTTTATCTTTCAACTCATAAAATAAGTACTGCATAGATATGTTTTATTAATATTTTACTTTTTTGAAACCACAAAAAATATTTTTTTCAATTTTGTTTTTTGGGCTTTATCAATTGAGCCATTAAATCCGGCGTGCACGTCGACCAACAAGGTTCCAGTTCCCATGTTTATATTTTTGTTATTGCGCACCTGGTATCACACGGCTCCATCGTATAACAAGCGTTTAATTTAAAGCATTTACATTAAAGTTTGTCAGTTTTGTTCGATTTGATTCTGTAAAACATTGGATAGGTAATTATTAGTACCAATGGAGGAAGAATTAATGGAAAACTCTGAAATGGAGGTTCCAGCCGCCTTGGGAACTAGGCCTGAATTGTCTAAAAGTGCTGAAAATTTGACTGTGGATCAGCGGATTAAAAAAAAGGCTAAAAGATTAATACGTCATTCATCAAAGGAAGGAGTGGCGAATGGTACCCATGTTATACATGCTCCCAGAAATTGGAAAAATACAAGAAGACCCAGAAATGGATATGGGAGAGGACTTCCTAAAAAAGGTCATATATCATAACACTATTTTATTTCTTGTTTCAGCCTTTCACCATTTCTTTTTCTTATAACACCCATTACAATTTCCAACTCAACATATTTATTATCTCTTTTCTTCATTTCTGATTCTTAAGCACATTTTTTTATTTTTCCCCCCATTTTATTTGTTATAAGCATGTTAACAGTAAGCTGCAACGTTTTAGTTTTATCAATATGGTGTTGTGTTCGATGAGCTATAAATAACTTTATTGTATGCATTCGTAATCATTATCAGTTGAGTTAATATAAAAAAAAATACCTTGAATGATTTTACTGAAACTTTTTTTTTTAATGTAGCCCTAAGGTGATTTTTATTTATTGGTTATTTTTTCATTAATTTTTTTTTTCTGATCATTATTAGTTAAGGTGTTTTTTTATTATTTTTAAAAATATTTTTTAAAGTTTAATTTATTGTTTTATGATCAACATTATAATATATATAATTATATTTTCTAAGTTTTTGTAATTTTGTAAATAAGAACCATATGGATTAATTTGTCCCTTATGGATTATTTTTTAACAAACTATATCACAAGGATATATATTTGGATGGTGAAAACGCCAAAAGGGGATAAAGGATTTTTAACCATTTCAAAAGCATGTTCTTTGGCCTTGTGACACTTTCATCAACATTCGCTGTTAATTTTAGTTCTTTAAGTAGAGGTTGGTGACCTTTTCAAAGTGATTTAAGTTGAAGGACGCAAAAAGCGAGAGCTGTAGAAATAAGGTCATATTTATTAATGATTTGAAATACATATATATATATATATTTTTTTTTTTAATTTATAAATTGTTGAATTAAGAAGAGTAGATTAATTAAATGTTCCTTTCTAAGGGCCGAGTCATTATTAAAGAAACCTTGTCCGTAAATAACCTTCAGCACGCCCTCCTTTGGTTGGGACTTTAAGATGTCAGGTACTCGTTACTCTACTCTTGGTGAATATAAATTTAGGATAGGCAAAATTTAGGACTCCCAAGGTTGAGTCGGGCTCATGTCCACCAGAGTGACGAAAGAGCGCTCTGGTAGTAGGCGATATGACGTCATAGTTGAAGCCCGGACATGAGGTACAATAACTAAAGTTTAAAGAAAATATAAAACACATATTAATAACAATAAGGATTCATGAACAGAAAGTTTAGATATTTCAACCGATTTCTATAGAACTAATGAGTCTATGCTATGGTAGGTGTGGTTGGTTATGCTCATGTCCGGGCTTTAACTACACCTACTACCAGAGCGCTCTTGCATCCTAAATTTTCAGAAGGTGGTGGGTATAATGCGTATAATTAGTAATCCACTTGACATTTTTTAAAATAAAATCTTATTGCAATAATGGAATAAAACTTCTATTTGTGTATACAATATTGTATATAAGCGCACTCAGATGAAAAGTATCTTGAGTTTATTTTTGGCTTCTGGGGGAGAAGTAGTATTTTTGATCAAAATTGTATATTTTGTCAAGTTAAAAAAATATAAGATCACTCATGTATTTTTTTATGAATAGTTGCAGGATTTGTCTTGTTTTTTATCGAACATGTTAAGTGTAGACAAACAACACCCGTATCAGTTGAGTACACTAGTTCAGTGTGATTGGATATTATTCACAATGCCGGAGATATCATTGTTCACGATAGAGAAACCGGTTTAAATGTGTGCATTTCATGAGGCTCTTGGTCGAAAGGTTATTCTCCAGCAGTCCAATTCTCCGAAGGCATTAAAAGAAAAAAAAGTTTTGTTTTGGAAATACATATTTTTATATATGTGGAAGAAATATCTTAGGGTTAGATCAGTACTTACTCGTATATATGAATTTCTCCCTAAAATAATCATTGGGGAATGTACTTCCCCAGAACGAATTAACTTTCCTCTCCCCCTCCAAAACCAGTCGATCGTTTGCGCTAATATTCAACAGTCGACTTACTTAAGGCCTCCCGAATCCTCATACTAAATTTAGTCTCGATAAATTCAATATTTCGGTAATTATTAAGGTTTTTGAATTGAGCCCTTCCCCTGAACCCTTCCTTTCAGGCGATATCGCTGAATTTTGACAGGTTAAATATGAAATTTCATGTCGATATATTTATTACATCGGCACTTATTAGAGTTTTTGAGTAAGCCTCCCCTCCCGTTTGGCCGATTTGGCTGGAAAACAATTGGATCTTCGTTAGAGTGTTCTGGATACACATATTAAATTTAGTGTCGATACATGTATTCTATCGGGAGTTATCGTGTTCACACAGACAGGGATACAGACATTTTTTTTTCATATTTGGAATCTATACGTGGGAAAACATCAAGTTCAGTTGAAAGCTCCGCATACTATTTTTAAACGATTACATAACTTCCCCTATACTTTCTATACCTGGAGAAGTAAAAAGACATATCTACAAATGGTCAACATTTTTTGTTGTTTTCTTATTTAGGAGGAGCTGGAGGAAAAGGAGTGTGGGGAAAGTTGGGTTCGGAACTGGAAGAGGAGGACATCGACCAGAACGACCCTAACTATGACAGCGACTCTCTGGAGAACGGAAACATCGAACTGTCCACTGTCATCCCAGAGGCTCCTGACGAAGAACTCAGGGTGAGTTGTCAACTTTAGCATGATTACCAATCTCCAAACTGTATGTTTAAGTATAAAAGCATTTGTGACCTGACTGCGGACGGTATATTTTTTTTTATCTCACACGGCTGGACAGACTTTATACATCATAATCTGAGCTGTGTGACATTCCCGAACAAAAATGGCGGACGCTGGCGGCCATATTGTCAAGGTCTAAAAATCAAGTTGACCCAACTCGTGGTGTGGGGTATATCAAATTTAAGGGTTTACGAGGACAATTCCAAAAATATATGCTTTGTATAGGTTTGTTTTTAAAATAAATAAATAAACTGACTACGAGAAAAAGTCAAATATAATCCAATAAGCAGTGAGTGAAATGTGAGTAAGACTATAATAGGATGTGGTGTTCAAAGGAACAAAACACTATATTCGTTGGAACAGTTCACCATCACATTTTTAACCTAGTTTTTTTTTAATCATAAAAAATTGCAAAAACCATAGTTGGCCGACCTTGTTATATTATAAATGGCATAACAGACGCCCCCGGACATGGTTTTGGCAATTTTTCATTATAATTGAACGAATCAAAGATTAACTTTGTATTGTTTTGTTACTTTTAGACACAACATCCTATTATAGACTTTCACACTTTTCACTGCTTTTTGTATTATATTTGACTTTTTTTTCGTAGTGTCAACAACTGACGAGCACACAGCCTTTGCCAAACTAATGTTTTTAGCTCGGACAATAGAGGTATCAAATACCTCAGGTCAAAACGGCTTGTGCCGCAAACTGTAACAATTGTGGGAACTGGGACTCTCTTAAATCATTCTTCAATACAATTCAATTGTCTCCTCCTTTCAGAAGTGAAGTATTAATTTTAATTTTTTTACAGAAAAATGGAGAAATGATTATTCTGGAATACTACGAACATGGGGATTCCAACGAAGCGGCCATAGCCTTTGATGAGCTCAACTTCAATAACAAAAATCACATGGTATGCAAAATTTATTTAAAACTTCATAAGGTTTTTCCACCTCGGTTTGAAGTATCCCATTTCGAGCCTCCAGTCGGTCTGTCCTTTCAGTGAAACAGTACACTATCTCCGGTTTTTTGAAATGATTTTTAACATATACAAATCACTAAAAAGACCAATGTGAGGGACAGCACTTTATTCTTTCGGATAAATCCTAGCCTTTTCACAAAAAGTGTAGATTCACAATAATAATGGACATAGTCAACACAAAAATGCCAATTTCTGCCATTGTAATGAATGTATCGCGATTTGAAATTTCCTATTTAAATACAAAACCCCATAAGGATGGTGCCTATAAATTTCCCGCGAATTCAGTCTTAGAGTACGTCCATAGTGCATCGCTTCCTGCTTTATCGCGGCGGGCGAGCGGGGGAAAAAAAGTAGTGAAAACTTATTGGGGCGGCCATGGTGCACCTGCCTACCTGCTCAAACCGCTTCTACCCGCTTTAACAGGAATGAATTATTGTTTCTTTTACCCGCTTGAACCGCTTACCGCTTAGCACGCCCGTTCAGCACGCCTGTTATCTTCCGACTGTGAATTTTGTTCTTACTCTTGTTTTTATAAAATGGAAGCGGATAAAGACATTTTAATCTCCAAAGTTTTTATGAATGCAATGCTTAATATTTTCTTTGTATTCTTTGTTTAATAAAATGAGTTCTGGAAAAAGTGTATTTTTGACGCTTCCACCATGAATTTATTGTTGAAATAAAATTTTCAAAACTCTTATTATTAACTCCTGTTCAAAATAAGCGCACCATCTATTTTTTTTTATTTTGTATAAATAAAACAATCAAAACTAATAATTGAAAACGACTTACTTCAGAGTTACCATAGGACGTTCTTCAGAAAGAATTTTCTGTTGATGAAAGTTACACTATCCTTTTTTTATCCGGTATTTGATTTTTTTCAAGATGTAGTCATATGTCTGTTTATTCATTCGGAAATATTCGTAAAATTTCTCGAGGTGAGCTTTGAGTTGAGGTAATAAAGTATGGTATTCACCCACATCAAGGCGAGTCCTATTCATTTCATGGACGTTCGTCATTCTTTCTTGTTTAATTTTATGATAAATATTATCTGTTGTCAACAAAATACACAATAGATCCTCATGTGATAGCTCCATTACGCCAACTGACTACGCTCCCGCGAGCGGTGCTCTATAACCACCACCAGCTAGATTCGAGCGGGTTCACCTCGCTGTTTGCAACTGCCGCGGTTTAAGCGGTTGAGCGAGAAGCGGGATGCTGTACACTCTGGACATACCCTAAGGGAAGGGGAGATTTGGTGGAAGGCTCAACTCAAAAACTCCAATAACTTCCCTTGTATTGAATGTATCGGCGCACGATTAGGTGGGAGGCTCAACTCAAAAACTCCAATAACTGCCCTTGTATTGAATGTATCGGCGCAACATTTGGTGGGAGGCTCAACTCAAAAACTCCAATAACTGCCCTTGTATTGAATGTATCGGCGCAAGATTTGGTTGGAGGCTCAACTCAAAAACTCTAATAACTGCCCTTGTATTGAATGTATCGGCGCAAGATTTCTTATGTAAATAAAAAACTCCATAAGGATGGAATCTGCCGGTCGGAAGAAGGGGATCGATCAGCGGGGATGCCCATGTAATGAATGTTTCCATTTGAAATTTTCTATTTAAATTCAAAACCCCATAAGAAACAAACCTATTAATTTTCCGCCAAATCTGCCGAATGGTAAGGGGGGATCAGAGGAGGTTGCTCAATTCAAAAATCCCAATAACTGATATATAATATCAACACAAAATTTATTACATTTTTGCTCTAAAATTTAATTGATTAATTTGTGTTGGGGAAGTACATTGCCGACGACGTTTTTATCTTTGATATTTCTCATCCCACATCTTATTATCATTAAAATGTTCATACATTTAGAAGATAATTACTTTCAGTTCTAGTGTGAAATACTTAACTATACTTATGCTATTAAAATTAGATTTTTGACTCTAATGTACAAATATATACAGTAAAATCCTTTTATAACGATTCCTGATATAACGATTTTCCGGATATAACGATGTAAAACCCGTATCTAGTTTGGTTTGGTTTGATATTTAAAAGGGAAGAAATAAATCCGGATATAACGATGTTAGGTATAACGATATTCCGTATAAAACGATCTAAAACATAAGAAAAAGTTGTTTTTTCTTTCCGGTTATAACGATATAATATGTATGTACATACATAAATAATTGGGTAAAACTGTATGAGTTTTGAACGGATGAAAAATAAGAACATTATGGAAAAGGGTTTTAAAGACGGTTCTTGTTTACTCTTTCCGAGCGCAATGAGTCATTCCATTTCCAAACATACCGTAAGCAAAAATGTATACTTGAAAAAAAGCAAGCAAACTAAAATAACTGATTTTTTTGTGGAAAGTTAATACATATGTAAGTAAATTTTATGTAAATTTTAAAAAGTAAATAAAAATATGTAAACTTTCTCGTTATGATCATTGTAAAACACCTTTTTTTTTCACTAACAAGCCCATTTGTATGTAGGTTTAACAGTTTGGTTCCGGATATAACGATGTATTTTTCTTAGTTCCTTGAATATCGTTTTAACCGAATTTTACTGTATTTTATTTTAAATTTGTTTTCAGATAGCTCAGTTGGCCATAGAAATAGCTTTGGATCACAAACCTTCTCATAGAGAGATGACATCAGTGCTGATTTCCGACTTGTATGGTCGTATTCTCAAACAGCGAGACATAGCTACAGGTATTAACACATTTCCACTTGTCTTTTTATCATGAAAGTATGTTTGTAATATTATCCGCATCAATGATCACTAGGTTTCGTATTTTTTTCGTGAAGGTTTATCTTCCTCATAGTTGAAGATGGTGAACCATTCTTGTTACAACTACTGTAAGAAAGGCAGTTTAGCCATGAAAGCTGAGCAGAGAAATGTATTCTGAACTCCCCTCTCGATTTGTCAATAGACACTTACGCCCTTACACAAACAACGAGGAAAAAATAGGCAATAATGATACTTAACATTTTTTGTAGAGATATTGTTAAACACTTGATCAAATATAAAGAAAACAACAATATTCATTTTCATTCACTCCTACAGATTTAGAAGGTATATGATTAATAATGATGCAAACATAATTTATTTATTCCAAAAACTGGATTTACACAATTAATGCAAAAGTAAAAAAGTGCTGCCCTGAAAAGTTACGAATTTAGACTTACCAATTTATTCCCTGTGACCACTGATATATAATATAGGAGTACTTTCGGTATTGCTACCATTTAGTATTTGTTAAGTCGTGGCTGAAGATGGTAGCAATACCGAAAGTACTCCCATATTGTATATATTTTGTGAAATAGACAATATTTTTTGAAAAACGTACGTTTTTTCTTTATTTTTTAAAAAATAGGCAATAATATAATCATTGCTACAATTTTTCAGTACACAATCACGAAATTGATATTGTAATTGGCAAAGTTCTAATGCAAAGTTAGTGGGTTCGATTCTCATAAGGAATGCCAAAATGTTATACTTTTTCTCACATATTAAGGAATCGTTTCAAATCTGCGAAATGTACAAGTCTTCAATAATATTGTCTTTATTTTTATCATAATCTAATAATTTCTACGCTAGGATAAATTACCAACATATATTTTTTTTTCACCTTTTTTTGGAATGATTTAAACTATGTAATACAACATAAATATAAATCACAATGCACATGATGAGCAAAAACTTATATAGTCTCTTGATGAAGCGGCTGGTCAGCATTATTCTCGGGGTTCCTCCGCAGGTATGAGGTCCCGTTGAAGAGTGCTGTCAGACACTGCTGCTAGTGTGCTCGGGTGAGGTGTGAACCCGTTGTGCAAATTTATGAGTGATTATTCGGAAGATTTTATTTTGAATGGTTTGAATTTTTTTGGTATGAGAGAACTTGACAGAACCTAACTACCTATATCTGATAATGATCTTGTAGAGGCCAACTTGAAATAGCTTGTTTACATCTCGTTTGAATTGTCCAAATAATTGTTTCATTTTCTGTCCAGTCTGTGTAACCTGTTTGTTCCAAGTCAAGTCATCTGTCAAGTTTCATACGTCTTTTAGAGGGACAGTTTTGAGCCCTACAGTTGAGCAGCCTCAATGTGAATGTAACGATTGGTGCGATTTCGTTTCATTAAGTTTTGCCACAGACTTAAAATTATATATCGCTCATATAAAATTTGTTCACATCTGAAAAATCCAAACTCATAGGATGGTACTGAGTTGTAAGAGACCAAGGAAGGAGTTGTAAGAGACCAAGATCTATTTTGCATAAAAAAATAAAAATATATAGATGTGGTAATGTTGTGTTGAATATATTAAATTTTGATTTTATTTCTGTCATACCATTTTTTTTGTTTTTCAACCACCATATTTGACCATTGATCCGTATCACTAGATAATCTTCCACTTCACTTTATTGTTTATTTATTTATTATTATATTTATTTTGCAGCATTTGATCTTTTGATCAAAGATCTTCCAGATCTGATTCTTGATACCCCCGATGCTCCGACGGTTTTGGGCAACTTTCTTGCTCGGTCTATTGCAGACGATTGTATTCCTCCCAAAGTTATACAAGTGCTGAAGGAAAAAGCTGATAATGATGTTGCCATGTGAGTTACCTTCATTTTTCGTTATTTATAGTTATTTTGTTTTCATCAATTAAATCAAGTTAAATGCATCATTGTCTCCTCCTACCCGTTGGCAGGCTACGCCCACTACCCAAATGTTTTTTCCCCACTGATTTTCAAATTCGGTTACTTTTATTTTTGGTAACGCCCACCCTTCTGGAAATTTCTTCCTTTGGGCTGATGGAGGGCGGGGGAGTGTAGCCCATTTTTATTTTGGCACCACAGGGGCGGGCTATATTACTGGGGTTATTTACAATTATCCATGGCCCCGGGAGAGAAGAAGTTCTGAAACTAAATTTTAAAATAAACCAAAAATAATATTGATGGGATAAATATTCAGAGGAGGTCAAATTTAAATACAATTACATTTATAGACATGAACAAATACAGTGTTTTATCATTTGTTGTCCTAATTTTAAATCGGTCATCCAACCTTCCCCATCCCCTTGAGGAGAAGAGGGGGGGGGGGGGGGGGGTTATAAAAAAAATAGTGAAAAGTGTATATCTTGTTTCATGTATAACTGGAACCATCTGGATGAAAATAAGATGAACTTGGTCCTTTCATATTATATTTTCTTTATCGCGAAAACCTAAAAGGGAACTGAAACATAGAAATCCGCTAAAAAAAATACAAGAAGAAAAAAGTCTACAGGTGTTGGCAGGAATGACAGCAAGATATGACATTCACAGTTCTCTAAGCATTTGAACTGTAGAAGATATGTATAAGTTATTGTTGTTGTTTTAGGCAAGTTCTGACGAGGGCAGACACACTGCTCTCGATGAAGCACGGTCTGGTGCGGCTGGACAACGTATGGGGAGTAGGGGGTGGACTCCGGCCTGTAAAGTATCTCGTCCGTCAGATGAGCCTCCTCCTACAGGAGTACCTGTCTTCGGGGGATCTCAAGGAGGCCACCCGCTGTCTGCTTGACCTCGAGGTCCCCCACTTCCATCATGAACTTGTATATGAGGTAAGCACCTATCAACTGAGTCGTCTAGTTACAAATATAGACAAGAGCTATTTTAGTCCTAGTGTTATTATTTTGTTGGTTATTTAGCTATTGTGACTCATGTCCGGGGTTTAACTAGAAAATCATATTGCCCATTACCAGAAGGCTCTTTCGTCGTTCTGGTGGACATGAACTCGACTCTACTGTGGGAGTCCTAAATTTTGGCTACCAGGTTTAGTTACGCTTAACGTCCCCTCCGATAACCTCCCATATAAAAAAAAACCTACGAGCCTCTTAGCTACTTACAACCCGATAGAGCAGTCGATCTATAGTTTTTTGCCTTTTGACTACTTAGTCTTGTAGAGCAGTGGGCAATATTTTGAAAAACTGTCCTCTTTATAAACAACTGGAAGTGGATAGTTGCGGTAGCTATAATTCTGTTAGTTATCACATTATTATGTTTGTTAATTCGACCTACTTCCTTGCAGGCTATCGTAATGACTCTGGAAGCTCTGAATGCTCACGTTGAAGAAGCCATGTGTAAGCTCCTGAAATCTCTTTATGCTTCCATCATTATTACTCCCGACATGATGGAGAGAGTAAGTTCATTCATTTATATTTGTTTCATGCCATAGTTTATTCTGTCAGGCAGTCATAATTAGTTCTAGACAATTTTATATTTTTAATAATATAATAATAATTTTTAAATATTTTTAATATTAATAATTTTTCATGAAATCTTATTTGGCGCCTGTTTCACTTTACCACCTCTCATCTCATCTATATTTTGCCATAGTTTTCATTTTCCCTTTTGCAATAACCTATCACTTCTGTTTCCTCTTTTTTTTTTTCTCTTTTTTTCCGAATAATTATATTTACAACTATACAATATATAACAAGGATATGTGATACATGATTAAATAAAATGTCTTGGATATTGAAAGAGAAATCATTCATTAATAACTTTCCATTATCTTGTGTATCAGCTGATGAGAAAAATAGAAAATAATAAGATAAAAAATAGTTGAATGATAAAAGAATGCTATATCATAAAAGTGTGTAGATGATTAAGTCTTCAATCAACTAGTAGGTCTCGAGGCCATTGCCGTCTCAGCCTCCGAACATGAACATTAGGAAGGGTTCTTGTCGCAAGTCTGCGGGCTAAAGGATTCTGTTATGAAAATAATTACAAAAACTGCCACCAGGACGTAGTTAGAAATTCATGATATATATGAAAATAATTACAAAAACTGCCACCAGGACGTAGTTAAAAATTCATAAGATATATATCTTATACAGTATAGTTGTTTATTGATCATTTTCTCGCATCCTTAAAGCAACCAAGAATACAAATAGCAATTAATACATCATCAGATTCTTTCTCGTTGAATGTTTCTATTATTTTTCTTCATCTGTTCTGTATCATGTTTTGTTTCTTTATCTTCGTTTTCATTCATTTTTTTCTTCTCTATCCTTAGTTTCTTTTTCCAACTGTTTCTTCCTTTCATTTAGTTTTCGTTTAACTCAAAAAATATATGAAATATATGAATATGAATAATAATAATAAATGGAATGTTGACGTATTTTTGTTGAATTATTTCAGGGATTTTGCCGAGTTTTTGACGACATGCCTGACATTATTTTGGACGTCCCACTGGCTGCTACTGTTTTGGACCGATTTGTGGATCAGTGTCAGAAGGCTGGATTTATTAGCGATGAAGTTATGAAAAAGATGCCATGCCGGTAATCTATTGTTTTTTGTTCAACTTTTTACTTTTATTACTTTTGTATTTATGTTATTTTCAGTATTTACAATCGGTATAAGTAAATGTGATGCTATAAGAAAAGGTTACGTACAGCTTTTAGCTCGAGAACCTGGCTTCTTGAGATCCGCATTCCTACAATTTAAAGGGCCGCTCCACCAGTACACTGCGACTAAGATAGAGATGAGAGCTGAAAGTGGTCACCACTCTTGGCTAGCACCGCCTCAGTCTTCAGGGGGGGGGGGGGGGGGGGGTTGACATGGAATTAGGAGAAGCGAGGCTTGATTACATCATTATAGAAGTGTACATATATACAGTTGAAAACATATGAAGGTGCATTGACAATTGTTAGATATTTTCTGTTGACCCCATGTTTCTGTCTTATGTAGGGATTCCACTTCAGTCTTCGGCGTGGATAGAACCAAATATAGTTGATTGGAGGTAAGAATCGCGGGATATTATTTAGGGAAATCAGGGGACATGATTGTCACCCCAAAGTTAAGGTAACATGGCTGTACTTCTATTCTTCATTAACTTCCACTCTCCACATCAATCTTCTACATGAAGATGATCCTTTCAAAAGATTTTAGAAAGCTTTGGTAGGATTCTGACTAGACAAGGATAGTTGTGTCATCCGCAGAAGTTACTAGGAGTTGGTAGGAATGTCAGCAGTGTAAACTGTATAAGGGATAGGACATTTAATAAAAATTGGTTATGATAATTGATACTTAAATTTTTTTGCTTAGATATTGTGAAACACTCAATAAAAACCGTATGTTTTTTAAAATATTGTCTATTTCACAAAATATATGGGAGTACTTTCGGTATTGCTACCATCTTCAACCACGACTTACAACACAAATGCTAAGTGGAAGTTCAACAAGTTTTCATTCCGAACAGTCCCTTCTCCAGCCCCTGCGGTTTTTTTTTCTGACCCTTTCTCCCTTACAGTAAATTGAATTAGTTTCTTTTTTTATTAAGATTACAATTTGAGACGAAATGTTATTTTTATAGTTTTCTATCTTTTTACTCTACAGGAAATATGATTAATTAGGCCCTTTATATTCACTGTTATTGTTTGTACTGTATTTCCAGAGGACGGAAGCGATTTGTGTCTGAAGGTGATGGAGGTCGTATCAAGGACTACAACATCGTTCACTAGAGTCTCATCAGAACTGTATGCATATAATAACATAGACAACTACATACAATCTTCTTCTGTTAATGCTCTTCTACAGTGCAGTTTCAATTCCTGCTTTTATAGGTGTACATAGAGATTACACTATATTTTTTTCATATATATATTTTTTTTTCAGTATAATTCGAATGTACTATGTGCTTTTACTCTTATATTTTTTGGGGGGAAAATTAATATTATTATAAACACAATATATATACTAATTTTCTTATTATAATTAGGAATAAAGTAATAATACCAAGATCAGATAATGTTTTCTTTGTAAAAAAAAATACTATGATATATTGCTCTGTTTAAAGATTATTTCTGTATTTTGCTATATTTTAAAAACAGACTATATTTTAGTTTATATATAACTGTAGAGTTAAGAGTTATTCTTTTTTGATTTTCAATTTTTTTTTCTTGTTCTTTCCATGTTGAAGTATGTATATTTTTCTTATGAGTGATTCAGGGTGTTTTGTGGGTTTTCGAAAGAAGAAAAAAATATATAAGAAGCGGATGTTTCTTTATTATTATTATTATTTTTTTTGTGCCTGCCCACAAAATATGTTTCCTGATAAGGTTTTGATTGTTCTAAATCCCAAAGTTTATGGGTGAGACACTATACTTATTGTAATTCGATTTATTTTCTGTTTTTTTTTGTCTGAAAGAAATATTATTTTCTATTATAATAAACATTAAATTTTGTTAAATACAAATGTCTTTTTATTGAAGGGTGAATCAATCAAATGGTTTGCAGTCCTTAAATAACTACTGGACAAAATTATCGCATCACTTCTAAAAAAAACCTTGTAATTCCCCGTAATAATTTACTAGAATGTTTTTACACATGTGAATGCTTAAGGGCTATTAAGGAACAATTATTTCCATAAGACGTGTAATGTCTTTAATGTTTACATACAGCACTAAAGGAAAAGCTGAAAAAAGTTAAATCGGCAATAACGTTGTTTGCTTTAAACATACAATAATGATGGATCTCAACATTAATATTCGATGTTCCCAATGTGAACTCGTACCATAGCAGCCATTTTTCGGAGCATTTTTTCGATTACTGGATGTAAGTTTATGAGTATTGTTCTCCTCAGCCTGTGCCAAATCCGTGGTTTCCCGGCTCCTTTATCGTCACCAAGAGACTGACAGCGTCCACTCAAGTAGTGGGGAAAGTTCCTCGGAGTCAATCTCGGTGGAAGATGGCAGATTTCCTTATTGCAAGCTTTGATAGACAGAGCTTCAACTGGGAAATGACTCTTGAGGCCTTCGAAAGGTTGGAATTTCTGGTTGATCTGTCAGAGGAGACTGAATGAGGTTAACAATTCATCAGGAAGGCCAGCAGCAGGTCCCCTGCTTCACTACACTCTTTTATCTCAAGACTGCATTTTGCTCAGGGTATCTGTTTGGCAGCGACGATTATATTTTGTATCTTTATACGAAGAGATGGCTCTTGGAATGGCTCAGTGATTGCATAAGAGGGTAACAATTCAAATGTGCACGCAGAGTTAGTCTATGCGATTGGCTTACTACTGGCAAATGTAGTACGGATATCCTAGGACATCATGGCAAGCCTCTTTTAATGCAACACAATTACAAACTGCAACAGATTGTGTTGCCTCAGATTATTGACGGGATAGGGAGAGGTAGATACTTCAATCCGATTAACTATACTTGGGACATACTCTGGAGTAAAGATACGGATACTGTGCAAATTTGAAACAAGAAGTGAAAGCATCAGTTGGGCAGTGCTCATCAATTGAGTGGTTGACGCGAAAAAGGTTCTAAACGCCAAAATAACACTTCCTTCAGCTGCCATGTTGAGACCTACTGGTGGCTGTTAGAACCTTCTTCCATGAGACTCAGCGCTGACGTGGGCTCAATACTACTAACTGCTGCTGTAACGGCAAAAAAAAACTTCCCTACACAGTCCCTAGAGGCCTATAGAACCTGATTCCACAGAAATCTCATTATCGACTAAAGTGGCGCTTAGAACCTTTTTCGCGTCAACCACTCAATTGATGAGGCGATTAATGGAAGGAATGCTCCGAAAAATGACTGCTAAGTAAGGCTCACCTTAGCAATTAATTTATGGTTTCCAGATTTACTTTGTGAAGCTCCATTCTAGGAATAGATAATTAAAATGCACAATTTCTTTGTCAAACTTCACTATATATTCTCAAATACTCAACTAGTTTGTAAGTGACTCTTGATAATGCCTTAACACGGCGAAACTAGTTGAGTATTTGAGAATATATAGTGAAGTTTGACAAAGAAATTGTGCATTTTAATTATCTATTCACCTTAGCAACACCAGTTAACCAACTTGGATCATCGTTATAACAAGTTTAAACCAAACTACGTTGTTTCTTGATTTTACGTTTTTCTTTTTGTATAGGTTTTTCTGACAACGAAAACTTCGCGATTTCAATAGTTTTTTTTCATAAATCAAATACACACAAAGAACTTTTATATTGACTAATTCCACAAAAATATATACATAAAGTGTACATTTTTGTGGAATTAGATTATACAAAAGAAACAAGTTCTTTATTTATCAAATTCCCTGTGACTGAGGACTAAATACAAAATTAACAAAAACAATTTTGATCGATGTTTATTAAAAATCAATAGCTCACTTCATAACATATTTACAAAGAATACATAATTATCAGCCATAACAATAAATTATAAAGTAATAAAAGTGTGAATTACTTTATAAATATAAATTTTATAAATAAAACATTAATATAATACAGTATTTTTTGTTGCAGCATTATTTTAATTATATATGGTATAACTTATACATAACACTGATCATGTTTCAGTGATAAATATATTTCACAAAAGAGAGCAGCATAAAATTAGGTACTGGCGTATATGCAATATAAGGAAGAGAAGAGGGGGTGGTTATTTAGGAAGTTGGGGGTAAAAATAAATAGACATTCGAAGTTCTATCCACTTGGTCAATATAACCAATAAATATATCAACTATCTGTACTAGGCTCAGGCTCAGTGTCTTGTTCTTCTAGGCTACGCCTCGCCTCTTCATCTCTTTGGACAGTTCAATCCCCATCTGCGCAGGACTCTTGCTAACCACTACTCCAGCCTAAACAAACATAACAATAAATAAATAACATTATTAAATGGACAATATACTGGGTATTATCATTATTCAGGTTATACATTTTTCTGGTTATGGTCTTGACTTATTATTTTTTTTAGTTTAATAACTTTCAAATTACAGTTTGTTTAACCACCTACCCCATTCAACAGGTATGGTAGTGAATTATAATCAATTTTCATCTCAGTAATCGAATGGAGTTGAAAAATGTGTGATTAGAACATTTTTCAATAACTCTTAAACTTTAGAAGCAGTTGGAAGCGTTAAAAGCTTAATTAATTATAATACTAATTATTACCAAAAAATCATTACATGTTTCCATGAACAATATGTTACAGAGAATTTTTTTGGGTGTGTTCCTTACACAAAAATGAGATAAAAAAAAGTTTAGCCAAATATGGTTCTGGAAAAGCTTACTCAATTATAATAATAATTATTCCCCGATCCATATAGTAAATGAACTCATGGCACCGTGGAAGAAATTAAATTAGAAGGAAAAAAAACTAGGAATGGACATAGTTTTTTTTTTTTTTTCCAAATATATTTTCTTCTTTTTCTAATAATTTCTTATTCCAGTTTTTGATCTCAACGGAAAAGAAGCTTTTTACGTATCTAGAATTTTTTTTTCTTCCGAAATATAATTTTTTACTTTATAAGAGCAAACAATTAAATTAACTAATAAAAAAAAAAATGTGGATTTTATTCAAGATTTAATTGATAGTTGTTTATCTAATCAATTGGAGGATACGCCGAAATCAAGAAACATATAATATATATTATATAGGGCAAAGTTGTCCATTCATTAAAACCTAAAATTAAAAATTATTCAAAAACAACGTACTTACAGAACCCTATTTTATATGAACATTTTTTTCCCCCTAGGGAATGTTCTGTGATTGTCTCACGGAGGGACCCTGGGTTTAACATTATTACAGGTAGCGACATAATATAGGGTTTCTCGTTTCTTAATATAATAACAGAAATTGTGTTACCTTTTGCAAAGCGTTGATTTTGTCCTGAGCACCCCCCTTGCCTCCAGAGATGATGGCGCCTGCATGACCCATCCTTCTGCCGGGAGGAGCGGTGATACCAGCAATGAAGGAGACAACTGGCTTGGCTCCAGGACCCTGACAAGAGGTACACTTTACAGAGCGTGGGTACAATAACAAGACATTGGTACACTCGTTAGTACGAAACATGCTGGCAAACATGTTACATCCTTTAAGCATCGCCAAGCAAACATATTAAAGAAACATTTGCCAACTTTAAAAAAAATAAATAAAATAAAAATTCTATTGTTAGCCTGGTGGCGCCACTCTGTAGAAAATATTACAAATCCCAGTTGAATCCTACTTATTAAGCACATTTTGGGAGCCATGATTGCCGTGCGGGCTAGAGCATAGGGCTTTGGTAGCATGGCCTCACCAAGGTTTGCGGGTTCGAATCCCGTCCGGGAGTGAGTTGTATTTCGTAGATAGAACTCCCTCCCGGGGCCATTGATGTAAATAACTATATAACACAGTGACATGGCTAATAAACTGCCATTGGTTCACAGAGCCGATGTTAGGGCTAGAAAAGGGCAGCAACCTGTAGAAAACTAGTCCTTTCTGCCCCAACTGGGAGTATGAGGACATTAAAATAAACTTTAATCTTTTTAAATCCTATTATATATCTCTATAAGATATGAGGCTCTAACTACATTACAGATACATAAGTACTGATACTAACTGTATTATTTTTGAGAAGATACTCCGCAGCCTGCTCCTCTGCTACACCTCCGATCTCTCCAATCATGATGATACCCTTCGTCTCGGGGTCATGTAGGAACACCTCTAGACAGTCGATGAAGTCTGTTCCGTTGAAAGGATCCCCTCCGATCCCCACACACAGGGTCTGACCAAGTCCTACCTAGAATATAGACCAAACTTCAAAAAGAATGTATTGAAAAACAAAAATCTAAATTCGAAGAAGTATATTGGGTTAATTCACGAACTACACGAGAGCGGATATCACTAAAGGAGTTGAGGAAATCAAAAGGGGGCAAGTTATGTAATCGGTCAAGAATTCGACGTTAAGTTTTTATTATTTCATGTGTTCCAACTGCCTCATTACAAAAAAAAATTAAAATCTGTCTGAGTGAGTGATTACGATGTCTCTCTTCAGAATGAATGTATTGACACGAAATTTCATATGTAAATTCAAAACCCCATAAGAACCGAAACCTATTAATTTTCAGCGGACTCGTCCGAAGGGAAGGGGAAAGCTCAAATCTTAATAACTGCCTATGTAATGAATGTATCAATACAAAATTTAGATGATTCAGAAGACCCTATGTAAGACAACTATTGACTTTCAGACCAAACCGTTGATTGGTTTTGAAGAGAGAGCAATAACTTAATTGATTAATTCGAGTTGGGAAACACATTGCCAGTGATTTACCAACGAATTTTTTATTAGGAATCTGAAAATCTGTTCAAAATAATTATCTGCGCATGCGAACTTCCAACGGGACGGCTTATGCAGATATTAATTCTACTATTTAATTAATGAATTTTTTTAAATCATAAGATATAAAAAATGAGCTTTCCCGTTTAAAAAAAAAGATAGAATGTTAGTTTGCGTAGCGCCCAGGCTCATACGCAGAGAAATATTTTAACGTGTTTTATGGATTCCTTATAAAAAAACAGAAAGGGTCATTATTTATTTTCGTAGCCTGAACTCCTTATGCGATATCCGCTGTTATGTGATTCCTGAATGATCCTTTATACATATTTCGATTGAGAAAAAGCTATCAAGGGTATTTCATACTAAAATATTTGATTATCGAATTCCATAAAACGACAATAGATGGTTTTATATTATATACTCACAATCATATATATATATATATTTTTTTTTTTTTTTGAAGGCGCCGGTAGCTCAGTGGTATGCGTGCTTGTCTTGTGAGCTCAAGAACGTGGGTTCTAAACCCGACCGAGGCCCTTAGTTTATTTTATCTGGGAGGTCAAATAAACTTAAGCACGCCCTCCTTCGGATGGGACATTAAGCGATTGTCCTGAGCCGATGTCAGGTACTCGTTAAAGACCCCTGCCCTAGGTGAATAAAAATTTAGGGTAGGCAAAATTTAGGACTCCCATAGTAGAGTCGGGCTCATGTCCACCAGAATGACGAAAGAGCGCTCTGGTAGTAGGCGATATGACCTCGTAGTTAAAGCCCGGACATGAGTCATAAAACCTAACCTACATATATATTTTTTAAACAAATAATTATAATTAACTAAATTAAACAGATTTAAAATACATTAAATGGGATTTAAAATAATAATCATTAAAGTTATGAAGGTCAATAATGATTCGTAGCTATTAAGGTCTCTATTTTGTATTTATACTCTAATCTTTCTCTTCCCTTAGGCTGATTTGACTGAAAATTAATAGGTGTACTTATGGGATTCTGGATACAATATAAAATTTCATGTCGCTATATTTATTCTATTGAGAGTTAGCGTGTCCACGGACTGAAAATTGTTTTTCATTTTTGAAATCAATAGGTCGGAAAACATAAATTTCCGGTGAAAAATCGAATTTCTAACCGATTACATAACTTCCTCTACAATTCGTAGAGCTGGGGAAATATAAAGCCAGGGATTTGCAGGTGTAACTACAAAAGGTTCTTGTATGTATTTTTATATTATTTTTTGGGGGCTCCTCCTCTGCGGCCGCCTGACATTTAATTGTGCTACATTCTTTTTTCATCAATCAATCCAATCATTTTTTTTTTTAAGTGAGACAGGCTACTTAACTTATGAAAAAATTAAATAATAAAAAAAAAACGGAGACGCCTCCTTGTATGGAACTCCTCAATTGGATTCCAGGATGATAAACAAATGTATTTGCACTGTTTAAATACAAATATATAAAATACCTGAGTTGTTTGATGGACAGCCTCGTAAGTTAAAGTTCCAGATCTAGAAACGATTCCAATGGTCCCCTTGCGGTGAATATGGCCGGGCATTATCCCAATTTTACACTGAAATTAAAATAAAAAAATATGTTAAAATATAATAATACGGTGGGCGGAATCGTCAGCTCTTTATAAATACGTCAATAAAAAAATAAATATTTTGATAATCAATCGTTGTGAATTATAAGAGAAAAAATTCTTATCTGATTTGAATTACAATTAAATTATTCAGTAATTATAGTATGATTTATTATTAAATAGAAGACATTCTTCACTTTAAGTATGATTGGTTTTATAAAGTAAAAATAAAAAAATAAAAATTGTTTTATTTTGAAACAATAAGATAAAAATATTACAGATAAAAAAATATATATATATATATATATATATATATATATATATATATATATATAATTTATATAATATATATAATTTACAATATATAATTATTTATAACAATATATATTTGTAATTATATAATATATATTATTTACAATTGGTTATTTATAGCTATATAAATAATATATAAAAAAAGCAAATTTGATAAAAGAGTAAAATATGGCATTGTCAAATTGTCAAGAGGGGAGAAAACACCCTAAGGAGGTCTCTAGGTCATTGGCGCTTAAGGCGACGTTGGGGAAGTGTGGCTGAATGGAGGACTAGAAGTACGTTGTATCTATGCCACTGCTTTTTTCGTTTAATATTTGCTTTCTTTACAATTATTTTTTGTCCAATTGATTTTTCGTTACATATCTCTGCTTAATTTCGCGCAAAGTTTCATTAATAACACTTTTCAAGATGGGAACAGACCATACGTCATACACTGGTTAATGTGGTTTCTTAGATGGTCTTCGACCTATGGAATCTTATAAACAAACTACTCGAATAAAAGATATACAGTAGATAACACAAAAACTTCTATTTATAGATCATAAAAAACAATGGATGAAAAAAACAAACAATGAGTTAATGGTGAAATAATAAACAATTCTTGGAATAACTTAAAAATGAAAATAAATAATAAGAAATATAGGAAAACTTTTTTTTTTTTTTTTGGTTGGGTCCTAATTTATTAGATCTTATATACCATATATAGGAAAACCTTGTTTCTAAACAAATGATAATGGTACCATCTAAAATTGTTTCAAATGTACATCAAGCTACAAATAGATAACACTTAATAGATCAAGTGCAGGAATTTCAAAGCATTTCTTTTATCTTTTTGTTCCGATTCATTAATAATAGGACAACATTAAAAAAATTGCGAGCGGAATTTACTGAATTGTATTCGTCAAGGGGTCATATTCACACTACGGACTTTCTCAAGTTTTACTCGAGAGACGGGGAGAGCAGTTCACTTTTCCACAAACACTATAACAAGGCTGAATGAAGTTAGCGTTATGTTCTAAATGGGAAGCGCTGAGCTGTTTGGCTGTGTTCAAGGAGGGGGATTTCTTCACGCTCCAGCGTTTCTAGAGAACCGCATTTGCACAACTTTCCGTGTATTCGCTTTCACAATTAAAAAATTCCTGTGTGCGAAGGCTCTAAGAGCAATCTATCTGAATAGATTCAAATATGTAGTCCTGTTGGTCCATCATCACATATTCTATAAGAGACAAATTGTATGCCTTAATTTCGAAGCTAGCGGGGCCCAGTTGATGTACATTTTCTGAATTTTTTCTTAATGGTACTCTATTTCACTGTTATTCTAATAGAGGAGCGGTATATAAAATACACTTTTTGAGGGCGCCGGTAGCTCAGTGGTATGCGTGCTTGACTTCTGAGTTCAAGGTCGTGGGTTCGTAGCCCGACCGAGGCCCTTAGTTTATTTTATCTGGGAGGTGAAATAAACTTAAGCACGCCGTCCTTCGGATGGGACGTTAAGCGATGGTCCCGAGCCTGTACGATGTCAGGTACTCGTTAAAGACCCCTACCCTAGATGAATAAAAATTTAGGGTAGGCAAAATTTAGGACTCCCACAGTAGAGTCGGGCTCTTGTCCACCAGAGTGACGAAAGAGCGCTCTGGTAGTAGGCGATATGACCTCGTAGTTAAAGCCCGGGCATGAGTCATAAAACCTAACCTAACCTAAAATACACTTCCCCACAAAATAAATGACGCACTTTGAAAATCTTAATTAGTTTTTGTTTTACTACATATTTTTCTTAAAAACAACATTTTTATGAATTTATAAGGGAATATAAAAGTAAATAAATCACGGAAACAGTTTTATGTAAAATAAAAACTCCACATCTTCAAGGCTATCTACCTCCCAACCCTTCTGGGCAGTGAGATCTGGACGGTCCTGGACAAGCATGCAAGCCAAGTGAAAGCTACAGTAATGAGATTCCTCCCCAGAATTGTCGGCAAGACTCGGAGAGACCGGGTGAGGAATGAAACTATCAGGGATGAGCTAGGAATACACCCTTTGAAGCACTTCATGGAGAAGAGGCAGCTCGGCTGGTTCGGCCATGTCATCAGAATGAATGAAGACCAAGGAATGCGAAAAAGGCCAGGGCGACAGGGAAACGCCCGAGAGGAAGACCCAGACTGATGCATCTTGACATAAAGAGGATCAGACAGCAAAGGGGGAAGACCATGGCTGAGATACGCCACCTCGCCAGGGACAGGCAGCGGTGGATAGAGGCTCCCTTCACGCCGATATAGGAGAGACGGAGATAGGAAAAGTGTTTTCATCTAAAAAATGTGTGTTTCCTTCCCTTTCTTGGGAAACTCCTTATTAAGTTACTAGTTCTTGTGGTATTCCCTCTCATTTTCTCACTAAAGAAGTTTTTAACTGGTGTAAGCTTTGTGCAGAGTTCAGTACCTGCCTTAAACATTTGCCACGCTCATCCCAACGGTGTTTGACATGGATAAGAGGCCTATATGTTGTGCGTAAAGCTCCCCTGTCCTTCTCTAAACTGAAAGGCGTCCATCTGATGTATGAAGAGAGAAACAAGTCTCATCTGAGAACAAAGATGTTCTTCCATTCATTCTCCGTCCAATCCTGGGGTTCCCTCGTAACCTGAAATAGGGCATTCACCTGAGTAATAGTCCTGTGGCTGCTCTCCTGGACTGTAAATTCAGTTTAGCAAGCCTTCTTCGAACTGTCTCAGCAGTTACATTCATATTTCGGACTATTCCAAGTCTTTGAGAGCAGACTGATAAATCGGTGTTCTGTTGGGGTTGTGGCTCTCCGGTATTTTCGGTATTTTTGAATAGCCATCCGGACGGTTGAGCTGACTCCTCATCATCCACAAAAGCCATAGCTCAAGAATTAATTACACATTTCACTTATATTGCATCTCACAAAGAATCACAAAAGCAAATGAGGATGTTTTTGTTACTGTGATGAAATCGATTCCGGTGTTCATCACTCAATGCATAATCAAAGGGAGGATTACACAAGGGAGGATAATCCACATTATTTGCTATACAAATAAGTATTAAGAACAACAAATGTTCATCCTAATACGTCGTTCTTTTTAAAAAAATACAGAGATTCGATATCAAAACGTGATAAAACAAAAATAAGTAGAATTTTCAGTGCGCCACTTCTTTTGAGGAGCAGTTTGTATGTCCAGGCAGAATAGTGACTATAATTAATGTCGGAAATAGGGATCATCAGATAGTTAAATAGAGGTTCAACTCGTGATCTTTCTTCAGTGACATTTGCGTATCTTTGTCACTGTGACGATCAAAGTCTACTAATTAATCACAACTTATAATCAATAAAATATGTCATAAGTAAAAAAAAAGGAATTAATTAATTAAAATATTAATAAAATCCATTTGAAATTTAAAAAAATATATAATAGTATAATACATGAAACCTGTTCTGGGGCGATGATGCCCGGACAGTTGGGTCCGATGAGCCGGGACTTGTTCTGCCGAATGAGACGGTGTTTGACCCGGACCATGTCCTGCTGTGGGATCCCCTCTGTGATACAGACAATGAGAGGCATCTCTGCATCCAGGGCCTCCATGATGGCTTTGGCGGCTCCAGGTGGGGGCACGTAGATCACAGTGGCTGTCGCTCCTGTCGCTTCCCTTGCCTACCAGAACACCATAAATGTTAGTATAATATAGGGACGTAGTAAGAAAGTTCTGTACTAACATTAATATTTAAAAAAAAAAAAAAAAAAATTGTTTCTTCCAAAAACAGCGAATTTTATTAACTGAAATCAAACTCTTTAATCAGTTACGTTATTTATTGTAACATGCCCGGGCAATACGGTCATATCGCCTTCTACCAGAGCGTTATCTCCTCACTCTGGCGGACATGAGCCCGACTCTATTGTGGGAGTCCTACATGATCCTTTGTAAAAATTGAACGGATTTTCATGAATGAAATTTTTACATGTAGCATCCTAAGATTTGTACGAACAACCTCAAAATTGTGACAGGAGGGAGGGTTGTATTTAATTTTTATCATTTTCAAAATTGTAAGAAATCAAATAACACTAAAAATAATAATAATTCATTCGCCACTATTTTTTTGAAATGGACATTGTAATGTGTAAATAATAATTTTTGTACAATTATAATGAATTTAGAAAATAAAAATAAAATCAATAGCACCGTAATCGCTGTTAATAGAACAAGAAATAGTCAAGGCCAGACAGATTAGCCAACTGAACAGAAGAATGTATAACTATACTGACTGAAATCATTTATCAAATGGACACATTTCAGAATGACAATGCATAATTTAAGGCTTAACATAATTGAACTTTTTTAAAGAATGTTTTTGTATTCCAACTGTGAGTGATTTAAAAAAAATTAATTTAAACTATTAACGATAACAAATAATATTCTAATAATAACCTCTTTGACTGTGTTGAAAACGGGTAGATCGAGATGTGTCTTTCCACCTTTACCTGGTGACACCCCTCCAACAACCTTAGTTCCATACTCTATCGCCTGTTTACTGTGAAAAGTTCCTTGTTTACCAGTAAAACCTTGACAGATTACTTTTGTATTACTTGTTAAAACTAAATTTTTTCGAGTTGCTGTGTAAGATGTATTTGTTCTTATACCGCCGACTTGAGCTGAAATAAATTAAAAAAAAAAAATAATAATAATGAAACAATTATTCACAGACAATATATGACATGATGTAAGTTAATTGTAAATATAACATTACTTGGCAATTGTGAAAAATGAGTGGGTCAACTATTAACTTTATCATAATGTATTTTTGTGTTGCTTTGAAAATATACAAATACGAGTATATTACAGACAAGAGGTTATATAGGAAAACACCATTAAAGAGTTTCATACGTTTCATTTTTTACTGACTATGTTTAAATAATATATACAGAAAATTTATATGATTTGGGGAATTTAAGGCCTTGTCACCCCTTTCCACAATAAAATATAAAAAAGAAGAAAAAAAATAGTCAAAACGAATTAATCAATTACATTTTCGCTCTTCCACCATAACCTATAGAACGTTAGGCCTAGAAATATGTTGTTGACTTACATAAGGGCTTATGAATTTTTACTAAATAGTGTCAATACATTCACTATATCGGCGTGAATAATCCCCCTATTCCCTTTGCTCGATTTAACTGAAAATTATTAGCTGTCGTCTTTATGTGGTTATGAATTTAAATATGAAATCGGCAGTTGATGGGGTTTTTGTGTTTAACCTCTCTGATCCTCTCATTCTCTTTTGACGATTTGGCTGAAAATGAACAGGTTTGTATCCTTGTGGATACACGTATAAAATTTCGTGTAGGTACATTCGTTCGCAGGCACACACAGACATTTTTCTTTTAATTTTTGCAACTAGAAGATCGGAAAAGATGAAATTCCGTTGATAACTCAGGATCAAATTTCATACCGATTATATAACTTCCCCTATAAGAAACTATTAGTTCACCACATAATATGGATAAGATTATAGGAGAGCATGCCGCCAATATGTACTTCGGTGTTATACTAATAAATTATACGACATATGCTAGTAAAAAAAGGAACATGAATGAGAGTGAACTTCCGTATGCAGCCTGCTACATAAGAAGCTTAGACAATTTATTATAACAATGGCTTCTTACTTCGTGTCTTTATAACAATGGCTACAGTATCTAATAACAATGGAGGGGCAAACGAAAGGTCACACTAAGAACTTTCTTATATAGCGAGGGGGATATGGAAGTTCACCAATGAAAGTAAAGCAATCCAATTCAAATATGGAGTAAACTGAATGAAGTAAATTTCACTTCCTATCAATGGGATCTTGCGAACAATGAAAGAAATGTTAAAAACAATTCGAGGGTTTGGAACCACTAATGAGCAACTGAAAAAAAGCAACTTTTCAGTGAAAGCAGGTAAAATATAATTTAAAGAAGTTGTCATTATTACTGTAAGACTTAAATCATCAAATTATTTATCAAATTGTGATTAACAAGTTATTTACATATATGGTTAGTTATTGTGACTCATGCCCGGACTTTAACAACGTGGTCATATCGCCTACTACCAGAGCGCTCTTTCGTCGCTGTGGTGGAAATGACCCCGAAACTTCTATGGGAGCCCTGAATTTTGCCTAGCCTAAAATGTGTATTCACCTAGGGTACGGGTCTTTAACGTGTACCTGACATAATGTTCAATCTGAAGGACGGCGTGTTTCAAGGTTTTTTCACCTCCTAGAAAAAAAACCTCGGGCGGGTTTCGAACCCGGGATCTTGAGCTCAGTAAGCAAGCACGCTACCTATGAGAGCTACCGGCACACTCAGTATACATAGCTGTCTTGTATTAAAAAAATAATTTACATTGCCTAATTAAAACTAACTAGCTTTCTTCCATGTTTGCAACTCTAGCCAAATAAAATATTTAACACAATTTGGAGCCACTGGAAGCTTTTGCTCATATATGAGTTTGTGGCATTTATGAAGCAAGTTTTGTTCAAGGGAATGCAACAAATAACTCAATAACACATGGTAGTTATGTGTTTCTGGCTCAAAACCCCAAATTTTTCTCAAAATTTAATGGAAGGGAACAGACTTTAGCACACTTATCCCCCCATTCACGCCGCCATCAAAAACAAAAAATATTGCTATATACTGATTCTATAATTATCCCCATTTATTTGACAACCATTTAATGGATAGTCATTAACTTTTTTTTCCTAACGTCCACCACGATAATACCACATTCATACTTTGACGAAAACGGCTCTTGAACACAGGCACACAGGAAGATGGGAAATTCTAATGGCGCTTTTTATTTACCAGGCGTTGGGCTGTAATTTTGGTTTGTCAGAGAAGAAGAAAAAAACAAAAAAACAACAACATAGTGTAGTCCCATAATTTAGTCAGTTATTATGACTCATGCCCGGGCATTAACTACCTACGAGGTCATATCGCCTACTACCAGAGCGCTCTTTCGTCACTCTGGTGGACATGAGCCCAACTCTACTGTGGGAGCCCTAAATTTTGCCTACACTAAATTTTTATTCACCTAAGGCCAGGGGTCTTTAACGAGTACCTGACATCGTACTGGCTCGGGACAATCGCTTAATGTCTCATCCGAAGGACGGCGTGCTTAAGTTTATTTTATCTCCCATATAAAAAAAACAAGGGCCTAGTCTGGTTTTCGAACCCACGATCTTGAGCTCAGAGGGCAAGCACACATACCACTGAGCTACCGGCGCCCTCATAAATCAGTATTCTAGAGAAAGAAAAAAAATTGACCGAAGTCATGTAGGTGGTTTATGAAACACTTATATATTTATATTTGTTCCCGATCTTATGTTAAACTTTTGAATTATTTGAATAAATTTAGAAAAATAATATTTAGAACGTTGAGAAAAAGTTAGGTTCATCTACTTGTTCTTCACAATTACCGTAAACCTAATCATATGTTGCAACGCTAACGGCTTCATACATATTGTATAACAGAGTCAATAATAATTTATAAAAAATTGTAAAATATCAAGGCATCTGGTTAGCAAATCCTATATTCATTATTTAAAAAAAATCCAATAGCTCAACACAAAAATATCTGAACTTCAAAATTCCAATACGCCGGCTAAGAGGCCAGAACCTGAATTCGAAAGCTATTCAAATACAGAACCATGACCATTTAAAAAATATATTGTGGTTAAACAAGGTACAAAAAGTTCAATATACTAGTAAATTTTTGTGTGAGAATTGAACGATAGGAATTTTTGATTTGATATCCAGTCTTATCATGAACAGACATCAGGTCATAATATTTCTTATCACTATTCCTTCAAAAATTACTTAAGAAGCAAGAAAGCTAAGAACATGGTGTACATGCAAAACGGGTGTACATGCAAAAAGGCGAGGAGGCCTAAAAATACATTTAAATAAAACCTTCAAGGATAAATACTGTTATCATTTTAAGTTGAGAGAAAAAAAAAAAAGCCACCTACAATAAAACACTACTTGATTGTAAAGTTTATCAGCGGTGCTAAAAATAGAAACGAAAAGTACAAAGTCACAAAAATAAAAAAAAAAAAGAACCAAATAAAATTTTTTTTAAATTGAAGGAATTGATATTTAAGAAATATTACCACATCACACATCGGTAAATGTTTAAATTATTAACTGTTATTAATCGTTAAAAGTAATAATACACTTAAGAAAGGAATAAAATATAAAATTCGTTAATATAATCTGCGCGTATGAAGCAGGCACTAAAATCAATAATTGTGTAATCTTTATAACAAAAATTCGCCGGACCTTCTACAGAAAAGAAGTTAATAATAGTCAGAATATTGCAATGCACATCAATTGGCAAAATGAAAGTTTTATAACAGGAAAATGTCCAGACTCACCAATAAATCTCGAAAAAAGGCGACTAGTAGCTGCCATTATAACACAATAAAAAGAATGATTTAGAAAAAATATCAAAATAGAGCGTTTCAGATAAAACTATTTACGATTCTTATTAAAGAAATATTCTTAATTCTAACTACAAAATTGAAATTAATCTACCCAGTAATGGGCCCGAACTTAGAACAGATAACTCGACAAACATATGGGCACAGCCTTTTGTATTCTTTCGTCCAACTTAATATTTGTGAAATTCGTAATTTAACGCCAATTTAGAGAATTTTTGTTAAATTATTGCTTTATGATTATTACTCATTTTATTAAAAATAGTTATTCGGAAAAGTCAGAAAATAGGGTAAACCAAAGGTGTTACTATTTTCTTGTTCTGTAAAACCACTTATGCTAGGAAATTAATTTATTATATAAATTTAAAAATACGTTTTAACTTAAATCTATTGATTCATTTATTCAATTATTGACTTTTATTTTTGATTATTTCGTACTTCTATTCAGTGTTTTTATTCCACATACCTTAGTCAGTGGCAGGGCTGCAGTGGGCTGCTCTGTTCAGTTATGGATCAATTAGCATTCTTATGATGGATCTATGGAATTTATCTTGATAATGAACTATTTTGCTTTTAAGATGTGTAAGCTTCAAAATCATTATTGGAGGCATGAAGTAGCCTCTGTAATATGAACATGGCGAATCGTAGACCTACATTTTCAGTCTCTACAGAAGCATTAGCTACAAGTTCTGCATCAGATCCTTTCCGTGAACTGTTCGAAGCTTGTAAAATAGGTGATATCGCAAAGGTTAAAAAATTAATCAATTCTCAAACTGTTAATGCGAGAGATACTGCTGGTAGAAAGTCTACTCCGTTACACTTTGCAGCAGGTAAGAACTGTTTTCTTTTGTTTTCTTATTTATTTTTTGTTGAACATGTTCACAAATTAAATTTTTGTTTAGGGTATGGTCGTAAGGACATTGTGGAATTCCTTATTTCTGCTGGTGCCTCAATTCAAGCCCGTGATGATGGTGGACTTCATCCGTTACACAATGCTTGTTCCTTCGGTCATGCAGACGTTGTCAGATTGTTACTAGAAGCTGGAGCAAATCCGAACACTCGAGATAACTGGAACTATACTCCACTTCACGAAGCAGCTATAAAAGGCAAAGTGGATGTGTGTATAGGTAATTATTTTTCCATATTCATGTATTTTCCATGGCAATGGTGTCTTTCTGGTGTGAGATCATCTATATTTTAGATTTATGTTTTATTCTCTGAATATTGTGTAGCTTTACTTCAACATGGCGCTGATGCCACTATCAGAAATACTGAAGGAAAAACTCCGTTAGAAGTGGCAGATTCAGCAACTAGAGCAGTACTTACTGGTGAATACAGAAAAGAAGAAGTTCTGGAGGCTGCCAGAACTGGCAATGAAGAAAGGTATATTTGTTATTGTTGTCCATTATTTAATAAATGAATATTATTCTGTTGTTTATCATAATTAATTATCAATATTTGTTTTAGATTATTGGCCCTCCTGACACCACTCAATGTTAACTGCCATGCAAGCGATGGAAGACGTTCTACTCCTCTACATCTAGCTGCTGGTTACAACAGGAGCAGAATTGTGCAACTGTTACTTCAGCATGGAGCAGACGTACACGCTAAAGACAAAGGGTGAGTAATTACAGTTGACAGTACGTGTAATGGAGTGATATTTTAGAGAATAAGACTTCATCGGAAGTTTATGTTCCTTTCATCTTTTAAATGTCTCTTTTAGACTTCAGTGCCTCAAATAATATTCGTTAATAAACTTTCTGTATTGTATTTCATGTTCAGGGTAGACCAGAAACATCTTGATGATCTATTACATAAAAATACTTTATTTAATTTTGTAGGTCACGAGGTCTATCTTGTAGTTACTGTCGTTTGTCTGACTGTGAGTAGCCACTAGCCCCAACATGAAAAATCGTAACCATATGAAATTCGAAATGTACTTATTTGTGAATTCCTGGCAGCTGCACACAGAACGTTCTTGTATAATTTTCGCGTCGCCCGGTATAAAATAAATAGTTTTCGTGAAAACCAATATATTTCAGTATCTTCAGTAGTGTAGTGTTGGATATCAAATTAAAGGGTTTTGAGAGTAGTACATGAAGAGAATGATTTCAAAATCAATACAACTCGCGTTAGGATGTCCAAAAAACCAACCAATGCGCTCTCTTCCCCCCTCTCCCCTCGATTTGGTTTCGAAGAATTGGCTCCGAGGAGAGGAAACGCGAACTTTTTAGACATCTCTCCAAAAATGTCACACGAAAGAGGATTAAACGTTGGTTACATTTTTTTTCTCATTATTCTGTAGCCAAGCATTGCTAATCCTTTCTGACAAACCGTGCAAAAGGGAGGGGGAAGGATATGTTTTTTTTTCCATTTTCAAAGAAATTGTAACGCATGTAAAACGAAAAATAGAGCAATATGGTCGATTATCAGAGGAAAGAACATCAAAAAGAGAAAGTAAATTGTCGAATTTTTAAAAACAATATAAGGAACATGAGAGGGGTGCGAGTTGGTTGCTAGGGAGACTGCCAACCTATAGAACGCTCCCCAATCACCGTTTGTAGGTGAAACAATCAAGGTTTGGAGAGTACATTATGAAAATCTACTTCTTAGAATTCTCACGTGATTCTAACTCTCGTTATGGCATAGGGAAGATGAAGGACCTATCTGAAAGAAGACCTTCAGCGTAACCTAATATTTTTCTTTATTTTCTTTTGGGTTGTTGCCTTTCTGTTACGAACGACTGTGATGGCGGTATAGTGTATGACAACTGTTACTCTGTTGATTTTAAATGACCGTACAATCATTTTTCAGTTGTTCATATTTTCTTCTACTGAAATTAGACTTTGATGGAAGATCGTCGTGGAGTCCAGTGTGACCTGAGCCTCTGATTTTTCTATTTTATCAATTTAGTTTTTTCGAAAGTTGTTTTTATTTCATTTGAGTCATAAAACGTTCAGTAGAAGACGAGATATGCCGTTGAGACTAGCTTCTATACGACGCTGCATTACTCCTTCCTCCAACAGCTTCTGTTAATTATTAAATGTTGCGTTCTGTATTTCCCGTCTTTGTACTTGGTCAATATGACTTGCCACAGAAATGCGCTACCTTCTGGGTGTTTCTCTTTCAGAGGTCTTGTTCCCCTGCACAACGCCTGCTCCTACGGGCACTTTGAGGTGACCGAGATGCTAGTGAAGGCTGGTGCGAATGTTAACGCTATGGACCTATGGCAGTTCACTCCACTCCATGAAGCTGCCTCCAAGTCTCGTCTGGAAGTGTGCTCCCTGCTACTAAGTCACGGTGCTGATCCCACTCTTCTCAATTGTCATTCCAAGTCTGCCATTGACGTTGCCCCCACTCGGGAACTTCAAGAGAGATTAGCATGTAAGTCATACTCATTCATTTCATTTCAGGTCTCCAGTTGTACCAAGTATAGGGGAAGTTATGTAATATGTCAACAAATCATGACAGTTCGTGAACTTGGTTACTCCCGGTATAATGAATATTTCGACACAAATGTGGGATGCCTCGAAAATGCCTTAATATGCGATATTATTGCCTGTCTATTTTCCTGAATTGGGACCCCCCCGAAGCAACGTGATATTGCCAGTTCGAAAAGGTTGTCGGCGATACGACCATATGTTGGAAGCCTATTTTATCGTTTCAGTAGAGTAATATTTACAATAACCGTGTGTTTCTATGGACACGATAAATCCAAATAGAAATAATATAGCAACACATCTGTTGATTATTATTGCCATTTGATATTTGCCTGAGCACAATCTTCGTTCAGAGAGCCGCCTCTCAAGGGACCTAATAACTCCTGATGTATCGACATGAGATTTTATAAGAGAATTGACAAGTTTCTGAATACTTGGGACTTATCATGATCACAGTATGTTGAATCATCAACGACTGTATTTTCTGTAAATGTGATGCAGTACAGAAAGCTATACCTCAAGACGGAAAAGCAAATTTTACAGTCGAGCAATTAACCTTCGCAATTCTTCATTTTTTTGCGAATATTTGCCTACAATTTTCTTCTACTTCAAGAACTGAACTCGACTCACATACGTATAGGAAATGCTATTTTCTCAGACCATGTCTTCAGGAAATAGACACTAAATTAAACCTTCGACCAGTGGAGGTTGGTATGATCTCATTTTTTGGAGAGGAACATTAATTTTTATTTTATTAAAAAATGAAATCGTTGTAAATAGTATTATTTACATTTTATTTTAATGATTCATTCTCTTACATACATCGCCAAATATCTTCAGGGCACGTTAATCGTGTATTTCCGTTACAATCAAATAGAAAGGAGAAAATTTCCCAATGTTTTTCCTCTTCTCGATCTAAACATGATAATCGTACCGGTACTATACGTAATACCTCCTCTGCTAAGTACAAGTAGGAAACTAAAACATCGTATCTTCTGAATCTTCAAACTAAATTTTGTGTCGATACATTCATTTTACATCGGCAGTTATTAGGGTATTTGAGTCAGATATTCGACAGATTTCGCGAAATATTAACAGGTGCCATTCTTACTCTTTTAAATATAAAATTTCTTGCCGATATATTGAGTTATTGGAATTTTTGAGTTGAGCCTACTTCTGATCCCCCTTCCCGCCTCCCTTTCGGCTGATTCCACTGAAAATCAATGTGTGTCTTTAGAGGATTCTGGAGGCACACATAAAATTTCGTGTCGACACATTCATTCGATCGGGACTTATTTTCACAGATTCACAGGAAAGGTTATTCCTGTTTTTAATTGTTTTTTACTATACAAGGGCAGTTAACCTCAAAAATATCAGTTTTAAAAAACATTTCTTATACTAAAGGAATCTTCATGCAAATTTAAATATTTTTTAGGCCACTTGTGGCTTAGAATTAGAACAGTGTAATGAGTGTTTAGATGACTTGCCTTTTATATTTATAAAGATTACATTCAACCCAGAAACTGGTTGCAGTCATTGTATATTTCATTTTTTAGTTGAGAAATTAAGAATGGGAAATAAGAAAAATGAAATATAAATATTGTCTATTATTTATTACATAATTACAAAAACAAATTAAAGGTTTGTTAACTGAGAAACTTTACAAAAATTGACATTTGAATGATAAACAATAACAATTATTCAATCTCACAAACAAAATGTCGCAAGTCCAAAGCGGATGTTAAAAGGAAGGTAGAAATCTAAACAAACCCGAGTTCAATTACAAAAAGCAGAAGAGAACAGAAGCAGACAACTGAAACGTTAACACTAAATAAAGTCAAGACATAACCTGACCCGCTGAGTAGAGAGTGTAACATATTTCAGTAACTTTATCTTTATTTATTTTTTATTCTTGTTTTTTAGATGAGTACAAAGGTCACGCATTTCTGGAGATCTGTCGACAAGCTGATTCTTCTAGGTTAAAAAAGTTCCTAACATCAGATGTTGTTAACTTCAAACACCCGTTTACTGGAGATACACCTTTGGTAAATTACTCTTCTCTTTAAAAATAGTTTAACCTCATGACGTGTATCGTCATAAAGAAATGTTTTATAATGTTTTTTTTTTTTTAATTTTGTTAGATTTGTCTCTGCTCTTCACCTTACCCTAAAAAGAAGAGTTTGGTTGAAGCGTTGGCCAGAAAAGGTGCACATATGAACGAAAAAAATAAAGACATGCTTACAGCGCTCCATATTGCTACGGACCTTGGTCATACTGAGGTTATGGAGCATCTCATCAAGTTAGGTGCTAGGGTCAACTCTCTGGATGCACTTGGACAGACTGGTTGGTTTCTCCCACTTCACTCTTCATTCCTAGTTCACTGATTATTTCTGTTCTTTAATGTTCTTATTGTTTCCTGTTCAGCCTTGCACAGATGTGCTAGAGAAGATAACGTTGCAGCGTGCAGAATGTTACTCAACTACAATATTGATACAACGATTGTTTCTCTCCAAGGATATACCGCTCTACAAGTTGCCGGCGAAAATGTTCATAAAATTTTACAAGGTAATTAATTATTAATGGAAACAGTTGGTATTATGGTTTATTAATTTTTTTAGATAAGTTGCTCCCTAGCTCTCAGAACAATGAGATTTTTCTTCTAACACTCACTATTCAAGTACTTCCACTTATTATTATTCCTGGCTCTCTGCAGACGTCGAAGGTCTTTTGCCTGCTTCAGCAACCCCTAAGACTGTTCGGCATGGAGGTCAACCCTCGCATTATCCTTCCACTTCGCTCTTCCGGCGCTCCTTTGAATCGTCTCCTCACGAGAGAATCCTTCATTAAATCCTCCTTTCGATCCTGTTTATTCGAGTGTTATTTTTGTGACGAGCAGCCTGATGAGTGTCTTATATAGCTGAACCTAGTGATATACTCCTAGGATAACTAGAAATGGATTAGATGCTTGGCATAGAAATATCTTTATTGATACGGTGTTGATATTAGAAAGGACTTGCAGGTTATCCTGCGTTAAATCCCTTTCAAACAATGCATACTTTTTTAAAACTCGTTTTGTCGAATCCATTGAATAATATGCTACCAACCTCCCCTCGCCCCATTTGCAATTGTTAGGTGACACTTAGCCTATATTTACTATTAGTTGGGCCTATCTTGAAAGTTCTTATGAATTCATGTTCTTCCGAGTTCACGTGAAAATGATACGATAGACTTCCAGCTTAATTTATATTTTACTTCATGTCATATCGGACAGACCAGCCTTAGCGGGATTCTCCTCTACCATACCTTTCATTTGAACTATTATTTGGCTTTCTATCTTGAACAATAACTAAGGAGTGTCCTTATAAGGCAATAACACCTTAGGATCACAAGGCAAAAGGAAAATATACTTGATGAATTGTTTCGGCGTGTTTCTTGTTAGATATGTAGATAAACCGTTTGATATTGACTTTGTTGCAGAGCCTCCAGCCATCCTGGACCTGGAAAACAAGCTGCTGGAAGCCTCGAAGTCAGGGGACCTTGACCAAGTCCAACGACTGCTCTCCATGTACCCTCACATTGTCAACTGTCGCGACTTAGACGGAAGGTAAGTATCTCGCCTTTTCAACGTACGTCTTTGCTGTTTTTGAGAACTTCAACTTCATAAGACCAGCTTATAGACAAATTTTCTATTATATATAATTATTTCCAAATGTGAACATATAAATGAATGCAACAAATATGTCGTTTCATACAGGTTTGGAACTATTATTGGTATTTATGGTATGTTTGTAACGTAAAAATGTTAAATGGAATTCATTAAACAACTTCTATTTCAAAAAATGTGTCTCGATTTCAACAAAAGTCCTTTCGTCAAGATGGTCTCTATAAATACATTTCAGATCTTCGATTTTCGATAAAAATAAATTAAAATCTTTTATTATATTTTTTTTCTTCAAGATATTTAATTTTAAAAATAATATTACGGTTTCAGAAACATATTAGGAATTACACGTTATTAATAAATAATTATTTAGCATGTAACCTTTGATTGCTAGTGAAACGTTAGAAATCGCATATGCTTTATCGTGTTAAATAAAGAAATAAATTAGTGATGATGTACTAGAATGAATTATACTTGAGATGAATAAAATATATGATATAAGAACAAATTTTCAATTAACATTATATGTAATAAATCAAAACCTAGTACATATTTCGAAAAAAAAAATCCGGGATTACATAGCCTGGTATTTACTGCATAACTGTAACTAATGAGAGTGTGTAGTGGGATGGGATACTAATGCTTCTGGTTCCCCTAAACAGCCAGTGATAATAACTGCATCAGTGAATATTAGTGATGACAATTATTGCATCGATGTCAGTAGAATAATTATTGCATTTCACTTATTTATGTTATTCTCACCAGGCATTCAACCCCATTGCACTTTGCTGCTGGCTATAATCGAGTTGCAGTTGTGGAGTATTTGCTGTCTCATGGTGCTGACGTACATTCCAAAGATAAAGGGTACTTCATTTTATATTATTGTTATTTTTTTTTTATTTGTTTGAATAATTTTAAAAAGTGGACAAAAGTGAACTTGTCATTACAAGATTTTATGCTCATATATAAAGTGAATACCCCAATATTTACAACATAATGAATCCATCGGATATTTAGGTTCCATAACTAATCGTATTATTTTTTAAGCATTTTTCTTGGGTTCATTCTGCAATTTATATTTGAATGTAATGTGTAATTTAACTTCCCCTCGGCTATACGAAGTATAGGGAAAGCTATTTAATCGATCAGAAATTCGATGTTGAGTTTTCATCGGAATTTAATGTTCTTTCGACTCCCTGATTCCAAATTTAGAAGTTAGAGTTAGTTTATCGATATGAAATTTTATATGTGTATACAAAATCCCCTAAGGATAACACATTGCTTTTCAGCCAAATCGGCCAAAGGGAAGGGAAGGGGGGATTAGGCGGGAGGCTTGAAACAAAAACAATAACTGCCGTTGTAATGAATGTATCGATATAAAATTTAGTATGAGGATTCAGAAGCCCCTGAAAGTCAATTACCGATATTTAGCCCAAACAGTCGATTGGGTTTGGAGAGAGAGCGATAACCTAATTGATTAATTCGTTCCGGGGAAGTACTTTGCCGGTGATTCACTGACATGTTTGTTCTCCCTTGATTCACTATCCCCATAGTTTCTTCTGACAACTAGTTCAGATGGAGATTTCTATTCTATTAAGCCTGGAGATTAATGCGGTATTTCCCTCTTTAATGTCCCACTATTTGTTCTGTTGTGCAGAGGTTTGGTTCCTCTCCATAACGCCTGTTCCTACGGCCACTATGAGGTTACTGAGATGTTGGTCAAGCATGGAGCCAATGTGAATGTGGCCGACCTCTGGAAGTTCACTCCGCTTCATGAAGCTGCTGCCAAGGGCAAATACGACATTGTCCGACTTCTTTTACAGGTATGTATTTGTTACTATTTCCCCCAAAAAATATTAATTGTCCAAATTTTTAATTTGTTGATAAAAGAAGAAGAAATAATAATGCATACTTTACTTGAGTAAGAAACTTGTGGATGATATCATGAGGGTTTGGTAGAATACGTATACCTATGCCCAAATTAAAAGTTTCAAAGTTATCGAATAAATAAACAAAAAACTCAAATAATTTCACAAAGCTTCCATGCGAACCAACTTTAATTGATATTCGGATCTTAAGAGTTTGAATTATAAATATAGTTTAGATAACATTTGCCTAAACGTAGACTGGGTGATGTTGCTGCAACGCAAGGCGCACTTTTAAAACTGAAAAAAAAAGATAACATTATCTGTATGTACTTTTTTATTTTTTTTGTAACGAAATGTTTTTGTTATTACACATTTTGTGATAAAATAGGGTACATTTTCGACTCTTTTTGTGGGTGTCCGAAATTTTGCAAACCAGGTTTAGTTATCTAAAGTTATCTCGTAATTAATTACTTGACATCGTACAGGCTCGAGACCATCGCTTAAGAAAACATACGCGGGACGCATGCTCAAGATTTTTATTTATTTTTTAACTTTCACAGTTATTATACGTGAGCAAAAATTTGAGTCGTTTAAGAACTATGGTATGCTCCATAAAATTTCTATGTCCAGTTTTTAAATATAAAAATGATAGAATTAATGAAAAATGGCGATAGTTAAGGTAAACCGCCTTCCGACTAAACAATAATATATTGACAAAACTGGAGAGGTTATTATGCTAACCTTTCTAACTAAAGCTGAAGTGGCATCGTCACACTTCTCTGAGAAGAGCCACTCAAGACTCCTGCACTTGACCTACTTAAAAAAAAAAACTTATTAGGGGAAAGTACTTGTATAGCAAGGTACAAGGGGTTCAGTAGGTTACCTGCAGAGTAGTAGATATAATGGAAATTTATATAATTTGTTGGCCATTAAAGTGTGTCATTCCAACCCCTAAAAAAAAAATTAAAAATAAATACAGTGGGGGGAAAAAATTCTGACGTTTTCACAATTTTCTTGAACGTTGGGGCGTATTTTTTGATATTTTAAATGACTTACATGGTTTGGTTTTTTCTAGAGAGAACAGATCTAACAGCAAGCTATATGACTATCATTTCCTTAACAACCTGAAAAACACTAAAAATAATTTGCTAGCTTATTCATCAATTCGCTATTTTCTTACTTGTTTATTCGGTTGGGAATATTAGCGTTGGAAGATTTTGCCTAAACTTCGTGAAGATTCTCTACACGTCTTTGTAAAATATTTGAAATTAAATTTTTTTCGCCTTAATTAATTAAACAATTAACTAAAAATATTAACTTTGCTTAGTAGGTCTTCTAAATACATGTTGAAAAAATGACTGATAGTGTGACTAAATCCTTAAGCGTGTTTCAAATATATATATATATATATATATATATATATATATATATTTTTCAAGTTCTTTATTTTTCTATTAAAAATCTCTCTGAAAATAATTCATCACTTTAGTTTCTTCTATTCATTGACCAGTTGCTCCCAACTCCCACCTGAGTAATCAATTTTTGTTTATACAGCATGGAGCGGATCCAACCAAGAAGAACAGGGACGGAGCAATGGCAGTGGAACTGGTGAAAGAGGGTGACACGGAGGTGGCGGACTTGCTGAGGGGGAATGCAGCGCTCCTGGATGCGGCTAAGCGAGGTAACTTGGCCAGAGTACAGCGGCTGCTCACTCCAGACAATATCAACTGTAGGGACACCCAGGGCAGGAACAGTACACCGCTACATCTCGCAGGTAAGCCCTTCTGTTTTTCTTCTTTCATCTTTATCCAATTGCCTGTAGTTAATTAATTCACACAAATACATTTCGCAGTGTTATGATATCTTCATTGTTTTTATCATCGATTATTATCAATATAGATAGAACTTTTTTTTTTGCACTAAAGAATACAATCTTTATGGAAATGAGTGGGGTTCTTTACAAAATACATAATATTATTAATTAGAAAAGAAAAGAAAATAACAACAGATATTAACAATAAGTAATAAGAATAGTAACTAAATAAAAATATATAATAAATATTATTAAAATGAATAAATATGGACATGCTCTTTAGTAGTTAGAGAAAGATATTGTGGAAGCAATTAAAAAACAATTCAAAATTATATAAAAAAAAATAAGACCTTTGGAAAACAAACATAAAAGGGAGGTATAGTAAAATATTAGTAGCCATAATAGATAAAATTATAAGAATAGTTACTAAATAATTAATTTTTCATCAATTCCTTATACTTCAATAATTATCAGAAATCCTATTATAAGTAATACATTAAATAACATTTTTCTTGACTTCTAAACCTTTAGTGAAAAATAAAAATAAATTGTTGATTTTTTTAAACACGCTGTGAAAAAACTCTACAATTAATTGTCGCTGTTTGGTCTATTTGTAATATATTTGTTGAGAAATGTTTGACTGGGGTACTCAAAGAGGTACAATGGAACTTAAAGTGTTAAAGGTCGTTCTTTTCGTCGAAGGTACAGAGTCTGCAGACACTTTCAGGACAAAACTGATATCTAAATCCTCCAAATATTATCCTAAAATTTCTATTGTTTTTGTTGAGATATATTTGGGTTAGCAATTGGAATTTTTTAATATGACAGTTTATTGTGAAAGATACTTTTTTTGGGAGCCTAGGGCCCATGTGGGCTAGAGCGTAGGGCTTTGGTTGCATGGACTCACCATGGGTGTGGGTTCGGATCCCGTCAGGCCAAGAATTTTTATTTCATAGATAAATTGTCTCTTCCGGGTCTATGGATGTTTGTAAATAACCCCGGTGATGTAGTCCTCCCCTGAGGTACCAAAATAAAAATGGGCTGCACTTCCCACCCTCTAACACCCCAAAGGTGTTAATAAATAAATTTCCATAAGGGTGGTTGTTATAAAAAAAAAAATCTTGAGAGCCTAATATATGTTATGTATTTATTGATAATTTTTTTCTTTTCCGTTCCATTTGTAACCTTACTCTTAAAGTGGTTTTGAAGTACCATTGTTTTGATCATTGAAAATTGTCATTTAAAAATGACGGCTTCACTTTCGATGTTTCATTATTGAGAAATTTCAACAATAATGAAAGAAAAAGTGTGAAGTATTCCACACTATACGTTCCTCTAGGTAGGCTGTTTTCGTTTTGATTGATATCGATTATTATTTGTTAAGTGTATTGATTTCGTTTGTTTATTGTAATTGTCAAACTGAAAAAAACGTGTGAAACCACCTTTAGAAATTACTATCTTTTTTGTGTGCAAATAATCAATTTATTGACTGTTTTATCAATACTTTTGTTAACTTTTTGAATGCCAGTGTTCGTTATGACTCAGTTTTATTTGCTAAGACTCCTTTATAGTTAATTCAAGGGTGTAATATTCTGTTTTCAGAGAGGCATCTATCGCGATACCCTCCTTCAGATATAATCTTAGAATGTTAAAGAAAGTGCTAATTTTCGATGTGTCCCCTAACCAATTCTTCTTAAAGAAATAAACCCCGTTAAAAGTTGACATCTAACTATTGATTTTCCTTTTTTCCCTGACAGCTGGGTACAACAACGTGGAAGTGGCAGAGTATCTCCTGGAGAAGGGAGCGGATGTGAATGCCCAGGATAAGGGGGGCCTGATCCCCCTTCACAATGCCTCCTCCTATGGTCATCTGGACATAGCAGCCCTTCTCATCAAGTACAACACTGTGGTCAATGCAACGGATAAGTGGGGCTTTACCCCGCTCCACGAGGCCGCCCAGAAGGGCAGAACGCAGCTCTCCACCCTATTGGCAAGTGTCTCAGTTAGAGTAATATAATAGTACTATAAAGCCCAGATACAGCCTGCCAGTTAACATGGGGGTATCATTGATATCAAAGTGTGAAAATAATATTCTTCTAAAACGTGTGGCTAAACTTATTTTTGATATCAGTGAAATATTTGAAATCTAGAAAAGTTTCTCTTCCTCTGAAATTTTGTTCTCCACGTTTAGGTTTCATTACAAACTATTAATTAATAAAGGCAATACAGAGTTCTGCGACTTGAAGTACCAAAATAATTTTGGTGGTTCCTTGATTCTGCGTTTAGTCCAGCGGTCCCATTCTTCCTTGACGATATTTCGTGATGATTACATTTCCTCAACCTTGTGAAACCTTTCTGAGAAGTCTTTTGCACTTAGTTACGTTATGTGATAGCGAAGCATGTTACATAAGGTAAAGTAGCTGAACGAACAGCTCATCAAATTTGTCTGCTTGATCCAACTTGGGAGAGTGGCGCGGTCTGGTATTTTCCTCTAGGTTGCTATTGTCGCTGGTTGGACCAGTGTTTGATTGGTTCGCTACTTTGCCGTATGTAGCTCTGTTCAGGTTCCTCCAAAAGGTTTTGTTCATTGAGTACTGAGCAATGAACGAGCATTTCTCTCAGTATGTCATCATATGCCATATATTTTCCTCTCATCAGCTTATTGAAGTTGTCCTATGATTGTTTGCAGCTGGCGCACGGTGCTGACCCTACCTTGAAAAACCAGGAGGGTCAATGTCCTCTGGAGGTGGCCAGTGGGGATGATGTGCGCTGCCTACTGGAAGATGCGATGGCAGGTCAGCCATCTTCCTCATCTACGACTGGGGCAGTAGCAGGAGCCCACAACTCACCTGCAGCAGGTCCCGCTACTCCCACCCCACCACCGGAGCCTCCGCTCCTCCTTCTGCCCTCAGGAGCTGCTCCTCCACCCCCACCTCCGCCCCCCTACCACAAGGGGGATGGTGCAGTGTCACCAGGACCCAAAGGCGAGGCGCTGCACAGTCTGGCCGGCTTCCTGATATCGTATGTAGCATTCGATAAAACTTTATTTTGTGTATATACAGTAGCAGCTTACCCGCCGTTAATAAATTTACGTTGGTCAGTAACTTGCATGATAAGTATATACATTGTATTACAAACATTGTTCAATGATTATGGTTCTTTAGGTCTATGTCTAAATTATGATTATAAGGGTGCTTCATATGAAATTCCTGAAAATCAGATTGTTAATGTCGAAACCTTCATTTTGAGAAAACACATAGCCTATGTTGGACGGGGTTTATAACTTGTGAAATTTCATGAAAATTCGATTTAAAAAGTTAATATTGTCACGTGATTTCCGGTTCACGTTTTTTGTTGTTTTCTCTTTAGTGCAAAACTTCAACTTGTGATCGATTGACACCACCCTTCTTAACCTACCTTTTACTGTTACGGAAGAGATGTCCAGAGAATTTTCTCCAGAATATATATATATAGATTTTATTTATTTATTTTCTTTCAGACTTGGACTTGATCACCTAACAGAGGCACTTGAGCGAGAACAAATAACATTGGACATTTTAGCAGAGATGGGACATGAAGATTTGAAACAGGTCGGAGTTAGTGCCTATGGCTACCGACATAAGATTATGAAGGGTATAGAGAAGATTCGACAGTCTCCGGGTGAGTCATCAACAAGTTCACATTTAATGTACCTCCCAATGTTGAAGGAATCATAAACACTTATTAAATTATGGTAGACTGAAGATAGACAGTAATACAACTCCATCCAAACTGGTAAGACATCATTGACAAACTTCCCATACTATCAATGAGAAATTGATATTATTAAAACCCAGATGTAGACTGAAATGAACATATCAGACGTTGTTCCATTTGGGTCTCTGACTGCAGTTAGCAGAGCAGAGTGACAGATAGGAAGGAGTATAGATGATCTTATTGGTTGGTGTATTTGTAGCGAACAACTACTTAGGTTATTATCGCCCTTTCTTGTTATATTTCTTGTCCTTACTGAGCCAGCGCACTCTTTATGGAAATTAGGGAAACAAGGACCATGAGTCCAGGGACACAGGGACACGCAACGAACAGGCAGACCAGGCCAGGGGACAAGCAACAGCACCGCGGGGTCACTCTCTTCAATGATATAATATAAGTAAGCATTGCAATTAATCGTGGAGATAGCGAGGCTTAATTATGAAGGTGTGCAAATCGATCAGGTTTATAGTCGATAAAAACAAATTTGTTGGAATTCTGCCCAGCTCCCGGCACTTCTTCAGGGCCTGTATTATATATACATTATTAGTATATTGATAATGTATATTTGTTAATACAGGTCCTGAAGAAGGCACACTCAGTGCCGAAAGCTTGACAGAAATTCTACAACATTGTTTTTTATCGACCTCAAGCCTCACCTCTTTTCCTTCCTATTACTTCGTTGGTCAATCCAACCCAATATTGTAATAAATTATATTAATTAATACGTTGTGTGGTGGTTAATTGTTCATATTATGTCCCTGTTCGGAATGACATAATTTGGGTTGAGTAAATTGTGTTCTTTCACTGTCTTACTCATGGTCTTTCTGCACTCTCTTGTTCCAACTATGTTATCCCATAGAGCATAACACATGTGATCTATATAAAGTAAATGGCAGTTGTGACATTTTCAGGAAGTTATAACGTTTAAAAAAATGTTTATATTACAGAACTCAATACACTTGGCTGGCAACAAGGAACACTGCTGGTGGACTTACTGCGAGAGGACAAGGAATTTATAGGTGTTGAGGATGAGATGCAGAACACCATCCGGGAGCACAAGGATAACGGCCTCTCTGGAGGGATCTTCTCTAGATACAATGTCATCAGGGTGAGTTATCCGCTTTAATAAAAATAAATCTGGGGCAACACTTCAAAACGAGTGATGAGGAGATGTACCAAATACACTCTTGTGCTTGTCTACTGAGCTGGAAGGTGAAAAAACCTTGAGCAAGCCGTCCTTCGGAGGAGACATTAAGCGACGGTTCCTGTACAATGTCAGGTACTCGTTAAAGACCCCTACAATTTTAGGTTAGGCAAAATATAGGACTCCCATAACAGAGTCGGGCTAGTATCCACTATAGAGCGCTTTTGTAGTGGGCGATATGACCTCGTAATTAGAGCCCGGGCATGAGTCACATTAACCAACCAACCACTCTGTGAAAGTGAAAATTCTATGCTTTTAACAATTGAAATTTACAGTAAATGTGTACAACAAAAATGATAAGCGATAACTGTAAGGAGTAACTTCTATGATAAAATACACTAATATATATATATATATATATCAGATGATTTGAGTAAATGCGTTGTTTCGGGAGGGGGGATGCCATCGTTTATTTTCGGCCTGCTTTTCGAACCCTAAAACGAAATATATGCAATATTGTATCGTATTATCTCTTTATTTCGAGAAAAGTTTCTCACGTCATATGGCAATATTTTCTTCAATATCTTCTGCAATTTTTCGACGAGTATTGTTTCTTCAATTTAGTGATATGGTATTCAAAACGTCGACAATGGAGAGGAAAACGCGAGAAAACTGAATTAAGATACGCTACAAGTTTAAGAAAATCTGATTGAAATTTTACGTTTCGGACCCCCACCTCGTCCCTTCCGTTCAACATTTATAGACGCCATGTATGTTATGTTTCAACCGGATTTATGAGGATCCTTCATGTGAATGTTTTGTAACAAAAAACTTAAGGTCAAAAATTTGAGGCACCACATAGCTTCGTTTTTCTTCCAGGGTACCTTCTATCTAAATATAAATGACATAACCTTTCTTGCAGTAGTTTCAGCGCGATGCCTTAACAAACCTTAGGATTTTATTTATATGGATTTATCCAATTAATTTGCTTGTCTTCGTAGGTTCAGAAAGTTCAAAACAAACGTCTTTGGGACAAATACACTCATAGAAGAAACGAAGTTACTGAGGAGAATGGGAATTGTCCCAATGAACGAATGCTGTTCCATGGATCGCCTTTTATCAACGCCATTGTTCAGAAAGGCTTTGACGAACGACATGCCTACATAGGTGGAATGTTCGGTGCAGGTAATGTTTATTTTATTGGTTATTTATGTTTGCGGGTTCTAGAGGTGTTACAAATATCGCATCAGTGACTTCACAGCAGGAGGAGCTATCACGCCTTGTATTATCGGTGATTTAACTGTTATCTGTAAAAGAGGCCAATTAAAAATGTTCATATTTTCCATCTTAACCTACTATTATCAGATACACCATATGGAAGAAACACGAACTCTTCATTCTCCCATTTTTTTTTGTTTAAATTTACAAATATATATTTACAACTGTATAAAAATAAATACAACAAGCAAATGTGCTAATAGAGAGATAATGGCATTGTCAAAATGTCAAGAGGGGAGAAATCACCAAATCACTCAGTGGTGACCCTCCCCAGTCACTTTTTTACTCTCATTTGTAACTAATCACTGTCACTGTCACTGCTAAGGTCTCTAGGCCATTGACGCTTAAAGGCGCAATTCCACTGAGGCAACACTGAACGACATGAGGCATGATACTTGTTTCCTAGTGTTGCCTGATTGTAGGTGTGCGAATATGTGCCACAAAATTCAACAATGTCGCATGCGGAATTTGTCTCCCCACATCGCAGGCGCTTTGTCGTCTATTCTTGTAGCATGCGTCTGAAACGATTCCATTCAGGCAACTTCTGTTTGGTGCATCATGTCTTTACAAACAGTCGCGGCAGCTGCTTATTTGGTAATAGCTTTGAATCGTAAAAAGAAAAGAAAAAGGCCATGGTGGTGGAGAAGAGAACTATATGTTGGTGGTCAAGAATCTCAGCAAAACTTATACAAGGACTTGGTTGCTGATGATGAAGCTTTATTTCGAAATTTTACACGAATGAGTAAAGAAGATTTTGAGTACTTGCTTGAGAAAGTTTCACCTACTATAAAAAAGTATGATACCAACTTTCGTGAAGCAATACCACCTCGTGTAGGTTGTTAGTGACATTGAGATATTTAGCTACGGTTGATAGCTATCCTTCACTTATGTATTTGTTTTGGATATCTGAGTTTCGGATGTCTGACTTTTTTAACTTGTCATTTTTTATTCGAATGTCTTTATAATCACTAATTTTGTTGTTTCGGGTGAATTATGATAATCTTCAATAAATGATGTGGTTCTTTCATTATTCCAATCCATGTCGCACGATACAAGCCGCACCGATCCGCTGACTGTTGGATAACGACGACACTGTTCGACACGTTGAATCTTGTCGAGAGGTGACCCATGCGGCCCGGCACCAACAGTAAACTTGTAGCATGCGGCAAGGAGACTTGTTTCTTGTCGCTTCGTGTTCCTTCAATGGAAAGATGTGTGTAGCATGCGTCAATGCCGCAGGCTACATGTTGACCTAAAAGTTGCCTCAGTGGAATTGCGCCTTAAGCCGTCGTTGGGGAAGTATGGCAGAATGGAGGGCACGGACTAGAGGATTATTGTGGGAACTAAGAAGGGAAAGTAGTATTTTATACTTTGATTTAGCGACTTCGGGGACAAAAGGTACGTTAAGGTCAGTGCAAAGGGTTTTGTTGGAGACGTAATAAGAAGCATTGGCTATTTTATGAAGAATTTTGGATTGTAAGGATTTGATGAGCTGGAGATTGGAAGCCTTGGCAGAACCCCAGAGTTCAAGTCCGTAAATCCACATAGGTTTGAGTACTGAGGTGTATATAAGTCGTTTTGTTTTCAACGTTAATTTGGATCTTGTGTCAAGTAGTCTTAGTAAAAGTTTATAACGTCTGTTCATTTCTTGTCTTTTCAGTCTCGTGTGAGGATCGAATTTCTAGTGGCAAATTTGCATAATATTGTTGTTGAGGTATGCGAAGAGTGCGATTGCTAATATTCCTTCTCGCTTTTTACTAGAATCATTGGGTTTTTATTTCAATATTATAATGATATATATTAACAACTTCTAAGTTGAGGAACGCGGACACATTGTGGAAACTTGTAATAAATAAATAAAACAAACTTATTTTTGAAATATTGTCTATTCCACTAAAGATATATATACATATATAACTACCGGTTTCGGCTTTATACCATCGTCAGGTTTAGTTATGAACTAAGTCAGTTTGCAGAGAGCGACCCTTCAAATACATCTCAGGTCAAAGTGTGCTATTAAAACTTGGGAATCCCCCGGCTGTACCGTTAGCTAACTCATGAAATATTTCTTAACAAAACCTAGTTCTAAATTTACATAAAACAATACAAACTAAATTTACATAAGTCACTAGACTAATACGTGGAAAAATAACAAATAAATAAGTACAAATACAAGTAAATAATAAAAATAGAAATAAAATTAATAATAATATTAAGTTTTAGATAACATGAAACATATATGTGGAACCAAATATTAATAACAGATAATACAAACATATATGTGGAAACAGAACTGGTTGAGGGTGTTAACAAAGGGGAATAGTTGAAATGAATTTGGTCATTCATGCAAATGTTCCTCTTGGTAGCTTTATTTATTTCTAATTGCTCTAAGCTATTAAGTAGCCTGCTTTTTGAGCAATAGTGGTGCCTATAGATGGGTCGAAAGTGTGGCTATTGTCAATTATGTGGGTCGCGAATGTAGAACGGTTTCCTCGGTTCTTTATTTCGGCCGTGTGTTCTTTAATTCTTTCCTTAAAACGACGTCCTGTCTGTCCAATGTATAATTGACTGCACGTTGCACACTCTAGACTATAAACTCCGCTTCTATTTTCAATATCTGTTTTGTCCCTACCTCTCTCTAGACACTGGCTTATGGGATTGATAGTTTTAAACCCGATATTGAAACCTTATTTTTTCAACTCTACCTATTTTTTCAGAAATTTTTTTTCCGTGGTAAGTTAAGCTGACCCATTTATTATAAACTTTATTTTGTGTTTCTAATTTGGTCAGTTTGTTCCTAAAGTTATGTTTTTTGACCTTATTTTCAATTTTATTTATTGTTTTTTGTGGGTAGCTGTTGTTTTTGGCTATTTCCTTAATAATCTTAAGTTCTTTATCTTTTGATTGTTGTGTCATTGGAATTGAGTAGGCTCTGTGGAACAACGAATAAAAGGCCGCGTATTTGAAACTGGAAGGACAGTTAGAAGATGGGTGTATAAACGTGTCTGTTGTAGTCGGTTTTCTGTGAATACTAAATTCGAATTTCTTGTTATTAATTTTGATCTCCAAGTCCAGAAAATTTATGGTTTTACCTCCTATTTCCAACGTGAATTTTATTTTGTTGTGGACTTTGTTGACATAGTCAAAAAATAAGTTAATTTGTCTTTCTGTTCCGTTAAAAAGTATCAAAATATCGTCCACGTACCGCTTCCAAAACATGATATTACTGATAAATGGAGACTTCTCTAGAATTTCCCTCTCAATTCTATCCATGAATATATCAGCTAACAGGGGAGACAGGCTGGACCCCATCGCTAGCCCCTCTTTCTGTTTATATAATTCACTATTGAAGAGGAAATAATTTTGTTCTACGCACGGTTCTAAAAGGTTGCAAAGTTCTATTTTTTCAAAAATGGACCTATTTGAATTGTTTATTAGGCCCCTAACTAACTCTAGACATTCGGTTACGGGGACATTCGTAAAGAGGTTAGAGATGTAAAGGTACCTCACGGAGGAAAGGTACCTCACGGAGCCAAGTTAATATCATTAGACGTCTCTAACCTCTTTACGAATGTCCCCGTAACCGCAGGCACACTTTGACCTGAGATGTATTAGAAGGGTCGCTCTCTGCAAACTGACTTCGTTCATAACTAGACCTGACGATGGTATAAAGCCGAAACCGGTAGTTATATATGTATATATATCTTTAGTGGAATAGACAATATTTCAAAACAAGTTTGTTTTATTCATATATATTATATAATATTCGCGCTGTGACATAATGTATTATGATTTTTGCATCGCCTGATGATATTAGATTCTCTCTACTATTTAATCATTTTATTATCTTTGACCTGTTTGTTTCATTTATATAAATATTCTGATCTAGGTATCTATTTTGCTGAACATTCATCTAAAAGCAACCAGTACGTGTACGGTATTGGGGGTGGCACTGGATGTACCGTTCACAAGGATAGATCCTGCTACATTTGTCATAGGTATGATCATATATCTCTTAATAATTGTAGAGTGTGTCATGGAGTATATATGGTATCCCATTGCTGTCAGGGACCTTTAAATCTTGTTGGAAAAATAATTCCAGGCTCAAACCACCCGCTGAAGCGCTCAGTTGTTTTGCATTTCTCCAGCTGTACGAAGTTTAACGGAAATTATATAATCGGTCAGAAGTTCGTTCCTGAGTTTTCAACGGAATTTCATGTTTCCCTATCTTCTGATTCCAAAAATGAAAAAAGAAAAGTTTTCTGTCTGCGAACACGAAAACTCCCGATAGAATGAATGTACGGACACGAATTTTTATCTGGGTTTCCATAACTCTCTAAGGAGCATACATATTGATTTTCAGTCATATCGACCAATGGGAAAGGGCGATTAAGGAGATAAATAATGTGATAACAACAACTCTAATAACTGGAGTTGTAATGAATATATTGACATGAAAATTCATACGTAAAATGAAAGCCCTATAAGGACGACACATATTAATGTTCTGAAGGAATCAACCGAAGGGGAGGGGGGGGGGGGGGGGGGCTCAATTCGAAAATCCCAATAATATCCTTATTTATATTATTCTTAGTGGAGGAGTGGCATTGAGGTGCCAGAAGGAATAAGAATTGATGGAGATAAGAGAGAAGTTGTAATTAATTGGACTGTCCCAATTTGGTTTCCCAAACAGGGATAATTTTCGTTTATTTTTTTTCTTTTTGCGAAGAAAGTTCTGTGTATCAATTTATTAATTATTTTTTATATTTCCAGGCATTTACTGATGTGCCGAGTAACATTAGGCAAGTCATTCCTTCTGTTCAACGCCATGAAGATGGCCCATGCTCCTCCAGGACAGCATTCTGTGATGGGGAAACCATCTGCAGGAGGACTCAACTTCCCTGAGTATGTCATCTACAGAGGAGAGCAGGTGAAACTTTTTATAGTACTTTATCGGTCTTTAGAGGTCTTGTACCATTCTCAAAATTGTGAAGTGGGCTGTAGTGAGGTCGGTGAACACGACCCTCGGGCCAATAGGCCGTTCGGAAGTGGAAGGGGAAAGACAGGCCTCTTAGGGTCAAAAGAGCGGCAAGAGTGTCATGTTGTCTTGTCCCCACCCTTCCAGCTCTGTAATTGCATTGCAGTCCCGCCAACAAACTCGCCCTCTCATCCGGCAAAACGTTGGCCTTGCTAATGAGAGGGAGGACTGACGCCCGGCATCCTCTGGTCATAAGATACCATGGGCTGCTCGTTGAGTGCCCGGCAACGGTTATGTACCTAGGAAGGCGAATCGGGCCGGGTCTGAACGTCACACCCCACGCTGTTGCCATTAAAGAGAGGATTATAGCCACTTTCAACGCTCTGAGCTGCCTAGCCCGAGCAACATGGGGCCTCGGCTATTCCCCGTGTAGAGCAATCTACACCGGGGTGTTCGAGGCCGTTGTGAGGTACGCGGCTGCGGGATGGTGGCATCGCCCTACGAAACGGCAGAGGGTTATCCTCGTCCAGGCACAGAGAACAGCCCTGTTAAGGCCTATCGGACTATCTCTACGGCCGCGCTGCAGGTACTGGCGGGAGCCCCACCCATTGACTTGGTCTTGGACGGGGCCGTCGCCTGGTACCACTTCAGACGCTATCTGCCACTTAGAAGGGATACCGACGAGCCTTTGCGACTAGCCCTGGAGAAGGAACTACACAGAGAGTCCAGACCAGAGCGTTGTAAGGACATAGTCCAAGAGTGGATAGTAGATAAATGGCAGCAGCGATGGTCTCTAACATCAGACGGCCGAACGACCTAGGCTTACTTTCCAAACGTCCGGGCAAGACTTGAATCTGTTTGGGTAAAGCCGGACCACTGGACGTCCCAGATACTATCGAGTCACGGGAATTTCAACTCCAAGCTCTTCTTTTTGAAGGAAAAGGACAGCCCGAACTGCTCGTACGGCGGCGTCTAGACTGCAGAACACGTAGTTCTCGAATGCCCGCTGTACGACGGGCCTAGGATGGAGTTGATTCGCCGGACAGGATCGTACCTGGGACTGAACCCGCGGAAGCTGAGTGAGGCTGACTACCCGGAGTTAGGTCGATTCGTCGCTTCCTGGCGGAAGGTAAAGAAGGCAGTTTAGCGTGGTTCCGGGGATGACCGCGGTTTGCTAGTAACACAGCCCACCTTCGACCATCCTCGGCGCAACGCAGCCAAGAGCATGGATGCCTGCTCCCGAATTTTCTCGCGAAACGCCGACAAGGTAGTCCCGTCTCACTCCTCAATCATATCTGATGTTGTCCTTTTCTCCCCCACCTATACGATGTATAGGGGAAATTATGTAATCGGTTAAAAATTCTATGTTGGGTTTTCATCGGAATTTCATGTTTCGCGACCCCTTGACTCCAAAAATTGAAAACAAATATTAGTGTGTGTTGCCGGTGAACACGGGTGGGGGGTGGGGGGAGAAGGGGAGGACTTGACACATTTATATATTGACACATTTCATAGATAAATTAAAAACCCGCATAAGGCAACTATTAATTTTCAGCGGAATCGCTCAAAGGGAAGGTGGGACTCAACTCAAAAATCTCAGTAACTCGATGTAATTAATTATTTCAAAAGCCCTATTAGCTATAAAGCCTTGAATTGGATTATTAATTATTATATTTTTATTTATTATTATTATCTATATTTATTTATGAATGTATATCTCTATAGGCGTATCCAGAGTATTTAATCACTTACCAGATAGTACAACCCGAGGAAGCAGCAGACGTAAGGTAAAACTTGAAACATTCCTTTACCGTTGAAAGGATCATTTGTCTAGTACTATTTAACTGTTCTCGAACCTTCATTCATTGGGCTTTAATATTAAATAAGTCTTTATTGTCGATTAGAGCATGGATGTGATACAAGGTTGTGAATTCTTTATATTATTAAACAGTCAATTTTTTTTTTCTATTTTAATTTTAGACTATTTTTTAAAAAGCTCTATCTGTGAAAAGTCATTATTGAAATTATCTATTTATAAATAACTTTTTCTATTTATATATAAACAATTTATAATATGAAATAGTTAATAAAATCAAATGTTTATTCCATTATTCTTTATTGTGTAACTTTGGAAGTAAATAATTAATGTTACATTCCATTTATTTATCATAATACATTTTAACGTGTTCATGTATACTATAGTGTTGTTGTTTTGTCTTTATATTTTTACAAATTTAAAAATATATATGTATATTAACGATAATTTTTGTCATATTTTAACGATTACCATACTTTTTAGCTTTTGTACGATTGTTTCTCCCTATTAGATATTACATGGTATAAGAGAGAACTCGTTTATTCTCTATAAATAGGGTTAAATTATTTAATTTTATTATAATGTAAGATATTAACTATTATAAATAATGTAAGGCCTTATCTTAAATTAAAAAAAAAAAAATCATCGAAACAATTGACTGGTAACTTATTGTCTAATATTCAGAATTGTATTTTTTTGCATGGTAAATTGCTATTGTATAAATCTTATTGTTGGAGTAAATTATTTTATACTTCTCAAATATACAATATTTGATTGTAAATGTGAAAAAAAAAAATTATATCTTTTAATTGCAATATATTTCTTTATTATCCTTATTTCGTTGAAAGAAAAAAAAAAATTGGTATCGAAATGTCTTAATCAATTTATCTCTATAGTCTGATTTTTGGGGTTATGGGAGTTATTGTTCAATATTTTATGCTAGATATAAATGAAAAAGTATTATTAAATTTTACAACTCTTAACGATTTGCCAATTGTATTAATTCAATTTTAATGTAAAAAAGGAATAGAAAAAAACAAACAGAAAAAATATATTTATTATTACATACGAACATATCAAACAAATAAATATTAAGGAATGTACTTTTTTTTATTTTGCTTTCCTATGAACACTAGTTTCATACTCCTCTATAAACAATTTTTTTTTTATAAATTTAAATGCTAGTTATTTTTCCTAGGGACTCATGATAAGTCTGAGTACATTTCTTCCATCTGTGTCGATATAGTGGACAGTTAATAAAATAAATAAAAACAAAGATTTACTTTTTTGTATTGTTTGATTCTACAAAAATATATATACATTAGGTATATGTTATGTTATACTGGTTTCAGCTTATGCCATTGTTAGAACAAAGTTCAAAAGTGATATTTAGGTTCGAATGCTAGGGTTGTCATAAGCTAAACATCTCAATGATATGGGTCACATATTCAACGAAGCAATGGGAATAAAGTACCTCCATCTTTGTGAAAAATGTAGACAGTTTGACTCTCTGGAACAGCTGGAAATTAATAGAACTGTAAAAAATGGGAATGGTTTGAACGACCAAACTCACTTCAAACTCTCACCCCCTGTTAACGCCACTAAGTTAAGAAAATATATTTTGTATTTTCATTATAAAGAGTATGTAACCATTCTTATTTTTCTTCTTGTACTTTCGATATTATATCATATATCCCTTATTTCTGTTATATAATACGTATTCTCCTATAAACCCCAATCTTTAGTTCATTTTTTTTTTAAAATATATTTCTATTTTATTATATTATTAACAATTAATTTGAATTTGTAAATGTTATATTAAGGTAGAACTCCCCCCCCCCCCCCCCCCCCCCCCCCCCTCCTTAGGAGACAATGTGTCTCACAGTTTTAAGTAATCTCAGGTAACCTGGATTGTATAAATATGACAACCTACTATTCATATAAATGCCACTTTCGAACTTTGTGCTAACGTTGGCGTTTGCTGAAACCGGTACATATATGTATATACATATTTTTGTGGTATTGGACAATTCTTTGTTTTTATTTATTTGACCTATGGTAAGTCTAAAACAATAGGTGTATCTTGCTCATCTATTTTCAGGGCCCAGCCGTTTCGTTTATCTCTTTTTCTTTTTTATTACAAAGAGACATTTACAACTGTATAAAAAATATATACAAGCAAATGTGGTAATTGAGGAAAAAAATGGCAGTGTCAAAATGTGAAGAGAAATCACCCTGTGGTGACGCTCCCTAGGCACTGAGTCGCACTCAGGTCATTGGCGCTTAAGGCGTCGTTAGCGAAGTGTGGCGTAATGTGGGTACTAAAGGAGGAAAATCATTTTTTGTACCTGTATTTAACTAATTCGATGACAAAGGGAATATTGAAATCAGTGTGAAGGGTTTTGTTGAAGATGTAATAAGGAGCATTGTCTATTGTGTGAAGGAGTTTGTTTGGATTGAATGCTCTGAACATTGTAAGCTTTGGTAGAACCCCATAGTTCAAGTCCATAAGTCCACATAGGCTTCAGTATTGTGTTATATATTAGTCGTTTCGTTGTCAGAGTTAATTTTGGTCTTCTGTCCATTAGTCTTAGTAACAGTTTGTATCGTCTGTTCATTTCCTGTCTTTTCAGTCTGGTGAGAGGATTCCACGTCATTCGTTTGTCAAGTATTGAGGCCTACGAACTAAGTTTTTTGAAGGAATGGGATTGCTGTTAAGGAAGACGGGAGGGCAAGTATATTTTCGTCGATGTCGTTTATCTTGAGATTTATGAGATTAATCAAAATTTAGATGAAAAATCTCAAGATAAGCGGGTTGGTAGTCCAGACCCTTATATTTTTTCATCTGAGGTAAAAAAAAACGAGGATGCCGTCCTTTGGATAGGTTGTTAAGCGATGGTCTCGAACCTGTATCATGATACTCTTTAAAGACCCTCTAGATAACTAAACCGGGGGGAAGGCTCATGTCTACCAGAACGACGAAAGAGCACTCTGGTAAAATATATGAACTCAGTTAAAGCCCTGGCATGAGTCACCAAAACAATTAATGATAAAAGATAATGTAATAAATGAGAGACATATATATAGAAACTAACACGTGAAACTAACTAAATGTTTGGTTGTAATGGTGAGAAGCACTAGTTTCCTGGTATCAAAAGTAAGACTGAATAAAAGTGTTTGTTTTGGAATGGTTTGTGTTTAGTTAATTGGTAAATTATACGGACCGGGAACACGCAACAATATATATAATTTTTTTTTTTTAATACTAGGAAAACATGAGGAAAAATGCTACGAAAATCTTGTCTGCGCCTGTCTGTATACAAATAAATACCTATATTAAACTACGATTATGAATTATGCATTTATTAACCTATGAACTGTTGAATTGGGAGGGCGCCGGTAGCTCAGTGGTATGCGTGCTTGACTTCTGAGCTCAAGGTCGTGGGTTCGTAGCCCGACCGAGGCCCTTAGTTTATTTTATCTGGGAGGTAAAATAAACTTAAGCACGCCGTCCTTCGGATGGGACGTTAAGCGATGGTCCCGAGCCTGTACGATGTCAGGTACTCGTTAAAGACCCCTACCCTAGATGAATAAAAATTTAGGGTAGACAAAATTTAGGACTCCCACAGTAGAGTCGGGCTCATGTCCACCAGAGTGACGAAAGAGCGCTCTGGTAGTAGGCGATATGACCTCGTAGTTAAAGCCCAGGCATGAGTCATAAAACCTAACCTAACCTGTTGAATTATAGTGACAAATTCATACAGTGGAGTTATGTAGCATCGAGGCCAGGGTAAGGGGAACGCTAATATCGGCACTTACACAACATCCTAACGTGGAACGCCAGGCCTGTTGGGCCCTCCTACTGCTAAGGAGGAGCTACATGATATTCGAGATAACAGGAATTAGAATAAAATAAGTCAGTTTTCAAATGATGAGGACACATTATTGAAAGAAAAAACAATGGATTTTCATCGTAAAGAACATAATAACTTAATAGTATGTATCAAAATGTATCTCAAAGTATATTTTTTCTAGCTTTTACGACCTGAATTTTTCCACAACTTTACTAAAATCGACACAAAAAAGTCGGTGTGTCGGATAATGTGCCTAGTAAAATATTTTTAATTGGATAGACAAAATGAAAGTCATTCAGTTATAAAATTGTTTGTCTTCTGTTCATAAGTTCGCTGTTCCGTTTTGCATAATATCTCTAAAGCTGGATGATTTTGCGCCGGGTGCTCAGGCTAGAGCCCTGTCAGTTTATCCCCTTCATTTTTGGGGGCCCTACGTATTGTCTTATATAAAGCCCCTAAAGTCCAATTTTTGTTTTTATGTATGTTTGAGCTTCAATAGAAAACGGCCGAAAATATATTCATGAAATTTGCAGAGCCTTTGAAGGATCGTCCAACTTAGACTATAGGCTTTGTGTCAACTCAAAATGTTGAACGGGAGGGGGGTTGTGAGAGGCCCGAAACATGAAATTACTGTTAGCTCCTCAACGGTGGTGTGTCCAGGTAAATATGCCCAATCTCCTTAAAATTACTAACCAGTTGCAACGTCGGGTAACCTACTAGATCGGGGGTTCGAAACCCGCCCGAGGCCCATTTGTAGAATACAAATCCAATTAATAGTTAACAAAATGATTGCAGAGTAGATGTATTTTATCTTAAGCAAAGGGTTTTTCTGTAAGCAAGACTTTTCTGATAGTTGGATTTAAGTAGTCTGAACCTTCCCTTTAGAATGTTGTACCTGGTGTAGAGCTTCTTGTATCGTTTAGTTAGATCTTCACTGCCCTTAGCGTTATCCTTTAGATGCCTCATTAAGTCTGGCCCTTTTCCCTGTCAAAAAAAAAAAAATAATAATAATAAATAATCTATTTGTTGTCTTTCGAAACCAGAGGTTGAAATTTTTGTGCAGTTTTTTATGCATTTACCCTAAAAAATGGAAGGGTCTTCCGTTTCTACGTAATTACCATCTCATCCTTCAGATAATAAAAGTATTAAAATCGTCAAGAGTTTATATTTCAGTTTTGTGACATATTTATGCTTAATTTAATTTATAGAATTGAAAACGCAAAACTTTCAATGGCATTTGTCCGTTCGTCCTTAAAGACTAAAATTGTTACCACTTGATCTGCGAAACTACCGAACAAATGAAATGAAAATAAATTTGACTCTGGGACCGAGGTCCCCTAAGAATAAATACATGAAAGTCACTGAACAGAGCAACAAATACAAATAAAATAAAATATCAGTAATGAGATAAAAGACAGATGGTTACATTTGTAGGATAAGTTCCGTCCGGCGTTCCATTGGTCTTATTGTTAGCGTATTTTCGAATTGATAAAAGTTGTAGTCTCCGGGGAAAACTTAGATTTTCATATCGAAGTTATTACTTTTTTTTCCATTTTACTGCACTAAGTTAAACACATTTGCACACAAATAGTTCATTGTGAACATTTTAAGACCAACAGCGTAACGCTACGGTCTATGCTTGTGCGATCTAAGGCGAAAGGTGGTAAAACACGCAATTTCGAACTTTTTCATTCATACTTCTGTTTTACCTCGGTAAGTACTCACCGGATTTAGTCCTAGTGTTAATATTTTGTTCATTATTTGAAATCATATCGCCCACTACCAGAACGCTCTTCGTCACTTACGGTGGACATGAACCCGACTCTATTGCGAGAATCCTAAATTTTGCCTACCCAGGTTTAGTTACGCTTAACGTCTCATTCGAAGGACGGCGTGCTCAAATCACAAGTGCCTCGGCCGGGTTTCGAACCGATCTTGAGCTATGTAGTCAAGCATGCTATCTCTGAGCTATGGGCGCTCTCATTATTCACTATTAATCAGGGAATAAAATAAGACTAATTTCAGAAGTCTAGGATCTAAGATGGTGTGTGAGCAATGATGTCTGAAAACTCCAAGTTTTGGTAAATTTTTCATAATTCGGTAAATAATTTCACAAACACACAAGGAAGCACGTTGAATTTTAGTATCAATTTATTAATTTTAGATCTAGGAATATTTCAAGTTCAATTTCTAGGGCCTGTAGATAAATAACTAAGTGAAGTAACTAGATGCCAAAGTTTTTTATCTGGGAAGTGAAGAAACATTGAGCACGCCGTCCTTCGGATGGGACGTTAAGCTATGGTCCCGAGCCTGTACGGTGTCAGGTACTCGTTAAAGATCTCGGCCTTAGGTGAATAAACGTAAGTAGGCTAAATTTAGGACTCCCATAGTAACTTCGGGTTCATGTCCACTAGAGTGACGAAAGAGTGCTCATCAGGTAGTAGGCGATATGACCTCGTAGTTAAAACCCGGACATGAGTCATAATAACCAACCTAAATGCCACGTTTAATTCAACTAATCGACCGATTTTGATGAGCCAAGTATTGGACCTCAAAAAAAGTGCATCTCATACAGAACTTTTCAGTATTTTGTATCTTTTTAAGATGGCGACTATTTAAAGTAGAAGTGCGGTCCTTTTAACATCACAACTGAATTTAAAAATCGAGTGAATTGACCCTGCTCATGAAAGCCATTGAAAAGGTCTCACAAAGGATGTCTTACACACGTCACATGAAGTAATGTAAATCTACCGTTTTTGGATCCTGTTTCAGCTGACCCTCAAGTTTTTGAATGGTTCTGTCCTGTGTCTTGATCGTCTGCAGAAGATGAGAGTTTCGCACCTGGAGTCCAGTTAAATCTTTTCGAACTTGCTTTCCGTTAATACCGTACTGCTTCAATCGCTAAGAAAATTGTGAAAAAAGAAAGCAAATCACGCATGCAATTAATATTCTCCAAGTAGAGAAATAAAATAACCAACAGGTCTGTTTTACAAGTTTTTACTTCGAATATCTTCCTTGGCAATGTAAGTCAAAACGATTTATTTGATCGAAAGACACGTTTTAATCTTAATCTTGTACAACCCATCTAGTTCTAGCTTTCGAAAAACAGACCAAAGACTACGAAAAAACATTTAAACGGAATTATATTGTCAAATTATATCATTTGGTGAACTTATATTTTATATTTGTTCTTATTCCTTATCTCTAAATTATTTTTAATTTAATTTGGATGTTTCTTTCAGTCACTGCTTTGACCGTTTAATTTTGAATCTATGTATCTATGAACAGAAAATGCCCACTGAACATCTTCGTGGGCCATTCTTTGTCTTTTTATTACAATATTTATGTATAAATATAAAAATAAAAAAAAAGTAAGAAAAACTTCTATTGAAACTTCCTATCCTCGTACCCCACTCCATTTTGCTATAGCACTGTCCGCGGGTTAGCAAGAAACATCTTTGATCAAAATTTCAATTGTCTACGTCAATCAATAGACAACCAATTTTCCCAATAAGCAGCCAGGTAATAACCTTTTATGGTAAAACTATTAAAAAGGCTCCTTTCGAATCATCATTGCACAATATTTACCTGAGTTAAGAATGACATTTCTTTTTCAGCGAACATTGCTAGGGTGACATCTTCTCTGGGGAAAATAAAAATAAATTTATATTACTTGTAAATGTGCCAACATATTCAAAAGTATGTTACATTTTTTTTTTTTTTTTTTTTTTTTTTTTTTTTTTTTTTTTTTTTAACATACTATCTATATCAAAAGGCAATATACTATTAGAAGGAAGTATTTTACATTAGGAGAATTTGGAAAGCAGTTTTGAGTAATGCAAACGAGAAAGAAAAGTTGATCCAAGATCTCGTGAAAAGTAGACCCGGGGGCTTCCAGAATAACAGGTAGGTATAAAATGAACTTTGTGTTGTATAATAAATAGAATTTAAGAAAGATGTTTATAATCAATCATCAATATTTGGATCAATGTTTCATTAATTATAAAGAATGGCATCTTCATTTAGGTATTAAAATTAATTGTTTGTCTACTGAGATCAAGATCATGAGATCGAAACCCGGCCGAGACCCTTTAGGTTTTTTTTTCATCTGAGATGAAAAAACCTTGAGCATGCCATCCTTCGAATGGGACGTTAAGCGATGGTCCCGAGCCTGTACTATGTCAGGTACTCGTTAAAGACCCCTATTCTAGGTGAATAAACTTGAATTGGCAAAATTTAGTACTTCCACAGTAGACACAGACTTATGCCTATCCGAGCGACGAAAGAGCGCTCTGGTAGTAGGCGATATATGACCTCGTAGCTAAAGTTCGGGCTTGAGTCATAATAAGTATCTAGAATAAATTGTCTACAAAGAGTACCACTATATGTATCTCTCAATCATTTTTTTTTCGATTATTATTATTATAATTGTTTTTAATGGTTTTTTAATTATTTTTTTGTATTATTATTTTATTGTTTTTTTTTTTGGCATTGGCAAATACATCTATGGACAACTTTCCGACTTCCATCAAGAACCAATCCAACCTGTATTATGATAGATACTATGTTACTTGTAGGTTGTAGGCTTAAATTCTTTACTTTTCAATCTCTGCATCTTAAATCTAATATTCACATATATTCATTTTCAAAGCATGAAGTGCTACTTGTGTTTTTCTTATTTTCAATAAATAAACTTAAGTCAAACAGAACTTTTTTCTTTGACGGTAATTTCATTATTTTTCTTCGTTTAAGTAAATACTCCTTAAATAAATATTATAGTTTATATTGTCTACATCTACTATGAAATAATTTAAGAAATATTCGGATCTAAAAAAGGCAATTCGTAACTTAATACTCACTTCTCTATGGGATTTGTTGGAACTGGCAATTTTTCAGGTCTTTTGTCAATGGCTTCTGTAAATTGACGTATTAACGACGTCTGAAATAAATTAAGAAAATATACACATTACTTATCATATACCTAATAGTTTTAATTAAACAAATTTGTAACGTACTATATGTTTAAAGAATAACAATAAAAATTAATTTTGCATTAGTAAAGATTTTTTTTTCATAATCAAGAAATGATTTTAAAAAAAAGTTTAAAAAAAATCATTTCTAAATTTAACCAAATATATTGTATATATGTATATATATATATATTTGGTCAAATTTAGAAATGACATTTTTTCCAAGGAAAACTACTATGCAATCTGATAATTTTTTTACATATCGAGTTTCAGTGGGGTAGATATCAACCCACATCTACATCAAGGAATTATTTGTCATACTCACTTTGGATTGTTGAGAAAGATTTTTTATATAAATGAAAAAATTATCTTCTTTCTCCAGAGATTCCAAATCTTCAGATGCTTTATTCGCCAAAGGTCTCCTATTGGGAGTCTTTGATGCAGGTTTTCCACAACTGATATTGCTGTGTACATACAATATTCACTGTTGTAGAATATTACTCAATTTTTACAGAACAACTTCTAGTATTTGGTTACTCTTGTCAATTTTGTATTGAAAAAAAAATAATAATAATAATAAAATATAAGAGGAGTTTGGTGCCAGAGCGGACCAACCCACAATTTTTCGGAAAATGAGTTATTACCATCCTGATGTTGGCATAGGTTCCCTTTTTCAAAACCAGTGTGGCTCACTTAGTTTCTTCACTTCAGTGATAGATAGCAGCACTTTAAGTTTAGTCCACAAGTATTTTGTGCATATATTTTCAAAGTCACAATGGATCATACGGCCTTCAAAAACTTTATAGAACACAAAAAGGGATCACTCATCCAATACTATTCTAAAATTTCAAATATAAATAAATTGCCATTTTCTACCTGTTCAGTTTCAACCAGTTGGTCCGCTCTGGCTCCAAACTCCTCATATATATATTCGAAATTCGAAGCTCTTCCAAGATATATAATTTTCAATTTTAACGAATTAGTTTATTGAATATTTATATCTCCTTCACTATTGGTCGCAGCTTTATGACTAAAACGACGCGTTTGTATGGAGTTTTAGTATTATATGGAAACGATTAAAGGATTTATCTAATAATTATTGCTAATGTCACATTTCTAGTTATATTTTTCGAATTGACTTAGCATATTTCGTATTAAAAAAAAAAAAATCTTATATGTTTTTATTTGTTGTTTAATAACCTTGAAAATGATACTAAAGACTCATGTTTTAGGTGATACTTATGACATTTTTAGTGTTGTAATATCGCGTCACTGATGTCTTTCTAGTGCATCATGGAACCAGTTGTCATTTTTAGTGAGATACGTCATGAGGGCCTCCAATGGGGCTGACGACAGCTGCTCCTTCATGAACGTTCTGCACTTTACAGACCATTGCTGTAACCACGACTACACTGTTAAAGAATGATTATTTCTTCAGTTATTTTATTGATTGGTTATTCCTCGAGGGCATTAAAAGTTTCCGCATAAACTTTGTCTTCGCCGATCCCGATCGATCGATACCAGTTCAGCTTATCTCGAGTTATAAAAACTTACAATTTACAGATATGTCGAGTAAGAATTAGGATCGTAGCGACCAGGAGTCGAGCAAGAGAGGAAATCGCTCGCTCGCCAGGTTAGGTATAACATCGTTAGTTCGCTGAGCGAGGCAGATGGGATAGGAAAGCCAGCGGCTCAGACATACGTATATTCATATCCGTATAAGCATATAAATTGAAGAAATTTTTTTTTTTTTAACCTGAATGTGTGAAACCTACAAACAAGAGATATCTCTCAACAACTTGTGTATTCTTGAATATACCCCCGAGTCACCCGGTATAAAAATAACAATAGAAATATAAAATATTGAAAAATAATTATAAAAAACTAACTTGGTTATAATAGGTGGGTTATGAGAATTGCCTTCAGATGATTTAGGCCCCATATCTTCAGCACAACTTTCCTTTGTAGTGTAATAATAAAATGAAAACAAAGAATAATTAATAATAACGTAATAATAAGTGGGATAGTGACTTGTCTTTATTATATTGGCTCACTCTATGTACAGCAACCTAAATAAATCTCAAATATAAAAATAAAGGTGGTCATAAAAATGTTATTAACCTGTGTTTTCTTCTTATTCCCTCTTAAATCCTTTTCTGCAACATGTCTTACTGCCCATGGTTCTTCAAAATCGACATCTAAACTAAACATTTTTAAAATTATTTCATTATAGTACATTTTTCATATATTTATAATATAATAGTAAGTTATTGTGACTCATGCCCGGGCTTTAACTACAAGGTCAGTCGCTCTTTCGTCAATCTGGTGGACATGAGCCCTAGTACTCTACTATGGGAGTCCTAAATTTTGCCTATCCTACATTTTTATTCACCTAAGCCAGGGTTCTTTAATGAGTACCTGACATCGTGCAGGCTCGGGACCATCGCTTAACGTCCCATCCGAAGGACGGGGTGCTTAAGTTTATTTTACCTCCCAGACTCAGTAAGCAAGCAAGCATACCACTGAGCTACTGGCGCCCACATTTATAATATGTATTTTAATACAAATCGAGAAGTAAATACTTACAATCCGGTAAAAACTAGGCGGACATGGCTCATACAACCAGATTTTGTTATTTTATCGGAATTTACCTGCCAGTTATTTTTTGAACGTAATAGTTTTCCTACGAGAGATTTATACGAAAGAATAGAATGTTAACCCTCACGTCAGTCCTTTTAGTGAGCTAGTACAGATTCTGTTGTGTATTTGTGAAGACCCATTTACAAGAACCGAAGAACGTGTACAGCTTCACTAAAAGGATCGTCGAGAGGATTAGAATGTTATTATTTCCGATACAAAAGTCTCAAATCTATTGAAAGTTATTGATCTTTAAAGCTTAATTATGCTTTTCCGATGTTTAATTTTTCTTGTTACTTTGCTTGAATGATATATATGTATCAGGAAATATGTGAGTATAAAAAAATTGAAAATTACATTGAAATGGTAAAAAAATAAGTCATGTGTAAATTCTGGGGGAAATACTATCGCTATAAAAGGAAGATATTCAGTTTACGGCTTCGGGCTGGCGTTACTAATCTTAGTATTACTAAGAGCTTATCACAATTTTCCTAAATCCTTCGCTGACGCATTCCCCCTAATACAGTAAAATCATTTTATAACGATTCCTGATATAACGATTTTCCCGATATAACGATGTAAAACCCGTATCTAGTTTGTTTTGCTATTTAAAAGTGAAGAAATAAATTCGGATATAACGATGTTAGGTATAACGATATTCCGTATAAAACTATCTAAAACATAAGAAAAAGTTGTTTTTTCATTCCGGGTATAACGATATAATATGTATGTACATAAGCACATACATACATAATTGGGTAAAACAGTATGAGTTTTGAACGGATGAAAAATACGAACATTATAGAAAAGGGGTTTAAACACGGTTCTTGTTTACTCTTTCCGAGCGCAGTATCATCAGTGTCTATATAGCACAAGGGTTCTTTAGGTTAACTATTCCTTCTGTTGAACATATTTATTGAGTCGACTTCTATAGTTAAACATCTAGTCAAGTGTGGGGGGTTAGGTTAGGTTTTATGACTCATGCCCGGGCTTTAACTACGATGTCATATCGCCTACTACCAGAGCGTCTATCGTCACTCTGGTGGACATGAGCCCGACTCTACCTAAATTTTGCCTACCCTAAATTTTTATTCACCTAGGGCAGGGGTCTTTAACGAGTACCTGACATCGCACAGGCTCGGGACCATCGCTTAACGTCCCATCCGAAGGACGGCGTGCTTTAGTTTATTTTACCTCCCAGATAAAATAAACTAAGGGCCTCGGTCCCACAACCTTGAGCTCAGAAGTCAAGCACGCATACCACTGAGCTACCGGCGCCCTCAAAATCCTAGATCCAAAATGTTAAGAACTATAAGATTATGAAAAAAAAAAAAAAAAATCGAATTTGTGTGTTATAGATACTTATAATGGGAGTGCTTCCCGAAACGCTTGTAATTGCTATTTTATGAGATAACAAAAAATAAATGGGAGAAGTGATGCTATAATAATATAGTATATTTTTTTATACTATAAGATCATTTATTTTAAGTTATTTAGAGAAGTTTTCTGCCAACTAGAAATAAAATGGTGGGGGAAAATTAGCCAAATCATTGGTCCGAATCTCATTAAATAAACAAATTATAATAATTACCTTGTCTGAGACAATTCTATCCGTTTGCCATTACTACTGCAACACAACCATGGAAAAATATTCACAGACAAAGTACTTGAAATACATGACGTGCAACTTCCCTCTGTAAATATATTTAAAAGTACATGTTTTATTAATGTTTTACATGGAATAATATTTTTATTTACTCATGTTTGATCTATATTTGAATTATGTCATATGGTTTTGATAATAAATATCCTAAAGGTGTGTAGTTTGATTGGTAAATAGTCACAGCTGGAGGGCGCCGGTAGCTCAGTGGTATGCGTGCTTGACTTCTGAGCTCAAGGTCGTGGGTTCGTAGCCCGACCGAGGCCCTTAGTTTATTTTATCTGGGAGGTAAAATAAACTTAAGCACGCCGTCCTTCGGATGGGACGTTAAGCGATGGTCCCGAGCCTGTACGATGTCAGGTACTCGTTAAAGACCCCTACCCTAGATGAATAAAAATTTAGGGTAGGCAAAATTTAGGACTCCCACAGTAGAGTCGGGCTCATGTCCACCAGAGTGACGAAAGAGCGCTCTGGTAGTAGGCGATATGACCTCGTAGTTAAAGCCCGGGCATGAGTCATAAAACCTAACCTAACCTAGTCACAGCTGGGGAGGCAATAAGAATGAAAAGGGCGCTGGTAGCTCGTGCTAACCAACGAAGCTCAACATGGTCAATACATTTAGGGTAGGCAACATTTAGGTAGAGTCGGGCTCATGTCCACCAGAGTGATGAAAGAGCGCTCTGGTAGTAGGCGATATGACCTCGTAGTTAAAGCCCGGGCATGAGTCATAAAACCTAACCTAACCTAGTCACAGCTGGGGAGGCAATAAGAACGAAAAGGACGCTGGTAGCTCGTGCTAACCAACGAAGCTCAACATGGTCAATACATTTAGGGTAGGCAACATTTAGGTAGAGTCGGGCTCATGTCCACCAGAGTGACGAAAGAGCGCTCTGGTAGTAGGCCCTCGTGATCTCGGAGTTAAAAGCCGGGGCACGTGTCACAAAAACTAACTAATTGGCTGAAGTTCGCTTCGAAACCCAGCCGAGGTTCTTAGGTTTTTTATCAATGAATTAAGAACGCCGCCCTTCGGATGGGAAGTTAAGCGATTGTCACGAGCCTGTACGATGTCAAGTAGGCACTCATTAAAGATCACGCTAATCTGCTTAAGCTAAATCCTTTAAAAAAAGAGAAGGCTATACTAAAGAGGCCCTCACACTGGCAAAAAGTTTGCACAAAAATTTGAAGATGTTGGTTTTGTGCAAAAATATTGAGAGTGTGAGGCCAAATATTGTGCAAAAAAATGGGTATTCAATATTTTGTGGGGCGTTCAAAAGTTTTCTGAAAGTTTAGAAAATTTACGAACCTGTCAATATTTTGTAGCATTCGTGTATCACGTTTCTCAATCAGATGGCAAACCATACTAAACAGTTGCTCAAACACCTCTTCATTCATCCTCAGGAAATTTTGATAAAGTGTAGGTTCCAAGCTCAGTTCGAGAAGTAGGTTACGATGACCCACACTCTTTTCTTCTTATTATTTAAAGACTCCTTCAACACTGCACACAATACAACTACGCTACTTTCAACGTCCGGGTTTGCCCTGGGCAAAGAAATGTATGCGGCTATGGCTGAGTACAACGCGATGCGCCGTGCTTCCATCACGAATGTTTAGTCGACACTCAAATTTTGTGCAATATTTTTGTGTAGTGTGAGGGGTCCTTAAGTCTAGCTTTGGAAAGAAAAACATAATCCTTATTTATTCTTTTTTCCTTTTACAGTAATGATGTGGAGTGAAGGTACGGGAATGAAGGTTTGTAGTGGAAAAAGACAAAGCGAGGTTTGGCGGCGGTAATGAGAACTACAAGAAGAAAGAAGGAAGTGAGTCAAGATGAGACAGCGCTTTCCTATCAGGGTTTTATGGGAGCAAAGGGCGGGAGAGGAATGTTTAAACTAAATATAACCATTTTATTAATATTTAAAAAATACATTTTTATTAATGGATACATTTATATTAAATGGGAAGAAAAATGAATTATTTGTATATGATCTCATTATACATCTTTTTATGTAAAAAGTAAAAAATATGTTAACAAATACATGCCTGCATTCTGGAAATAAAAGTCTGTGCATGATTTGAATTCGTCACTTTCAAGTTCTTCCTATAAAAATGTTAAAATAAATGATACAATTTAAACTTACATCTAAAAGAAATAATTTCTTCAGTCATATTTTCTTGTTATTCACCTATTGTATATTTAAAAAAAATGTTTTTGTTAATAAACAAAGGGGACAGACATGACCAGTGGACAAGAACGCTAATGGCTACAGGAGCCGATGCTTAAAAAAAACATTCTTTAATCACTAGCCACCATACAGAATATTACTTTTTTTCTCTCTTTATTTTGAATATTTAGAATCGATAATAAGATCATAACTAAATTTGATGATGAGGTACAATAAAAAAAAAATAAAATAAAAAATAGTGTGTGCTTGGAACACACGGTAGAAGTGAAACTTCATTATTTCTCAATAGAAAACCCATACGACATAAAAAAAATACTTATAGATCAAGAAACAAACGAATTAAAAAATCTACGAAAGAGCGCGATAAGTCTTGATAACTATAAAGTTTTAAGAAAAATGGACAGTTGTAATTTTACACTACATCGTAAAATGACCTCAATCTCGGACAATTTCTGTCAAAATTACAAAAGATAAAATGTGATTCTCGAGGACAAGAAAACTAATTTAATAATAATAATAATAATTCTACTAATAATTGAAACGAATTTAATAATAATAATCTATAATTCATTTCAGATAAATTTGTATTTATATTATTGGGTTCAAAAAATAAAATGACCTGCTCGGCTGAAATTTAGATTTGTATATATTTTTGAAAGACATACAAATAACATTCAATCCCAATATCCATCTTTATTTTAAATAATAGTGAACATTTTTATTTTCATTTTAGAAATATCCTGACATTCATGTTAACATAGCTTATAATGTAGATGTGTTTTTTGTAGTTGTAGGTTCTCATTCTTGTGAGTTTTCTTTTACTATCCCCCGAATTTTCTTAACCTTGGCAACACTGGAAAAACAAAAAAAAAACAAGTGATAATATGAAATATTGTAAAATGATAATACAAGAATAATTAATATGTACAAGTAGGTATATTATAGTGAGTAGTTGTGACTCAGCCCGAGCTTCAACTGTGAGGTCATATCGCCTATTACCAGTGTGCTCTTTTGTCGCTGTGGTGAACCTGAGCCCGACTCTACTATGGGAACCCTAAATTTTGCTTACCCTAAATTTTTATTCACTTATAGCTTAATCTCCCATCCAAAGGACGGCGTACTCAAGGTTTCTTCACCTCCCAGATAAAAAACACCCGTACGTTCCAATTCAGTAAAATTCAAACACGGTTTCATTAAAGAAAGACATTAACTATTACGATTAATAAGTTATTACTAATAACCAATGGAAGTGGGTTCGTTTCTCCCATAAGTCGCGATAAGAAATTGAGAAAAAAAAAAAAAAGACCAAGAAATCGTGATAAGATCAACCAAGGATCCCTGGATAGTCTATCAAGACACCAAGGCTTCTGGACCAAACTGAAATGACCAAAAATAATATAATATAAATAAATAAAAAATAATTAAACAAAAATAATTTTTTTTCTTCCTTTTTTTACACATATTTATTTATTCTCGCAAGTTGTTTTGAACTTTGAAGTTGTCATTATGTATATTTTAAATAGGAATATTTAAAAATAAATTACAAGTATTCTTCCCTAATGTTTCATTTCTATTATATGAGATGTATCATTTAAAATATTACTGATTAATGTGTTTATTATAATTGAAATATTATAATTATGATTGGAATATTATAATTATAATTGAAAATTGTAAGAAATGTTGGGGGGGGGGGGGGGGGGGGGGGGAAGCACATTTACTTTTACACTATATTTGAAAGTTAGACTTACAAATATACATTACCTACTATTATTGGTGTGTAAATTGATGACAAAAATCATAGGCATTCAACAAGAGTCACATTTATATGAAATGTAGGTACTCCATTTTGCAAATATTTCAAGATTTATATATTGCATGAATTACAACAATTTAATATTGAATATAAAGAAAAACTAATGTTTTTTAAAAATATTATCTATTTCACAAGATGTGACAAGACAATATTTTTAAAAAACATTTGGTTTTCTTTATTATCTTGTGAAATGGAAAATATTTAAAAAAAACATTCGTTTCTCTTTATTTTTTTATTAAGTGTTCCACAATATCTCTGCGAAAAATGTTAGGTATCAATTGAGGAGTTTGGAGCCAGAGCGGACCAACCCACAATTTTTCGGAAAATGAGTTATTACCATCCTGATGTTGGCATAGGTTCCCTTTTTCAAAACCAGTGTGGATCACTTAGTTTCTTCACTTCAGTGATAGATAGCAGCACTCAATTGCCATTTTCTTCCTGTTCAGTTTCAACCAGTTGGTCCGCTCTGGCTCCAAACTCCTCAATTTAATATTAACTTTTTCTAACATGTGAGTCATCTTATATAAGAGAGGTTGATTTAAATTAACTCACAATTCTGAATCCTCTTGAAATTAACTCTTTAATCTTGTCACGTAGTCTTTTCTAATTTAGTTTTCTAGTTAATGCGGCGCCCCTAAAAAAAAATAACAACATATAAATAAATAAGTAGTATTTATACGTGTAATAACAAATAATACAAAAATTAACACCAGTGTTCTATTAGGTTAAGTTTTATGACTCATGCCCGAGCTTTAACTACGAGGTCATATCGCATACTACCAGAGCGCTCTTTCGTCACTCTGGTGGACATGAGCCCGACTCTACTGTGGGAGTCCCAAATTTTTATTCATCTAGGACAGGGGTCTTTAACGAGTACCTGACATCGTACAGGCTCGGGGCCATCGCTTAACGTCCCATCCGAAGGACGGCGTGCTCAAGTTTATTTTACCTCCCAGATAAAATAAACTAAGGGCCTCGGTCGGTTTAGTGTTATATTATATATAAATATAGTAAATTAAAAAATTTCTTTCCCTCTAGTAAGGACAACACTTTTTAATTTTCAGCGGACGAAGGGGAGGGGGTCAGAGGAGGGACTCTACTAAAAATGTTAATAACTGCCGATGTAATGAATGTATATACACAACATTTAGTAAAAGCATTCAAAAGCCTATAAGTAAGTAAAATATTCAGTTTAACCCAAACGGTCGGAGAGCGAAAAGGTAATTTAATATTTTGTGATGGGGAAGTAAATAGTCGGTGAGTCACAGACCTATTTATTTTTTTTTGTTTTAATTATTAACTATTATATTTTTCTTTTGAAATTATGTTTATTACTTGTGCATTAAGAACACATAAAACATATAATATAAATACCCAAAAAACAACACTTGGCTGCAGCAGTTACAATCATTGTCTTTAAAGTTTAATAGGCGGACAACATGAGATAAAGATGCCTTTTTCAAATGAAATGCATCAGGTTAGCTCATCAAATGAATCTAAATTTGTGATTTTAGAAGACCGAGTTAGCACCACTTAACTCAAATGCTTCAGCCAACCGTTTTGTCACATTTGGTTTAAAGGTGCATTACTAGTGCACGCTTCCAAGCGCCTGGGAAGTGGCTTCGCTTTGAACAAGCATTGAACAGATGTAGAAGATCCGTCTCGATGGTCAGGAATGCTTTCTTGATTATAGCGGCATCAATTAGATCGTCTCTCTCTCTCTGTTCGTCTCCTCCAGGGTCATAGCATGCAAGTGGCCATCCCTGATGGAGGCTCCCAGTGACACCTTACCGTGTTCCTACTGCTTTCTTCCTCATCAAAACTTCTCCAACTCTTTTTTTTTTTTGCGGCCTCGAGTCTTCCGTCATACGAACTTTGGATTGGATCTCTGCAGCACTGCCACCTCCACCTGGCATAATATACGGTCCTCGTGGCGAGGGGATGAGTTCTTCGCTCGACCAAGGTACCAACTTAAGCCGGTGGACCTTCTTGAGAATGGTCTCGTCGGTGGCCCTCAGGAGTAAACTATTGAGCTGGCCGACCTCATCCTCAATCTGCTCAACCGGATCAGAACTCCAGAGACCTTCCCATACCTCGTCACAGGAGAAGTATGTATTTACATGTTATGGGTGGGAACTCTTGCGCGCTCCCCCTTTTTTGGAACTCCATAGGGTACCTAAAGGAGAGTCGGGCTCATGTCTACCAGAGTAACGAAGGAGTTCTCTAGTAGTAGGCGATATGACCTTGTAGTTAAAGCCAGGATATGAGTCATAATAACTAACAATAAGACATCAATTTAAGGCAATAGTTTTGTGCGCCGTACATAGATAAATCCCGGCCTCATTATATTAGTAAATTGTGATAATTATTAATAATCTATTATTAACCGATAAGCAAAGAAAAGGAAATAAGACGGATAAGAACTCAAAGAAGATCAACTTTCGATAAGTGTATCATTCTATTCAATTCAAAGGCAGCAGTCCTACACATGATACGGTGTAAAGGGATAAATACGAATAACAATAATTATCATAAGAAGGAATGAAATGTTGAAAATATACATACTTATAAAGTGAGTGGTGTCTCTGACTGAACTTTACACCGTTCAGATGAGATCAGAAGATGTGAAACCACTGCCTTTGAACACATTTTCATTCTTTTCTAGTTATACAATTACCAACTAGCATATCTTCGCATCCTGAAACCAACCATTCCATACCATTTAGAGATCAATACAACAAACCATTAACAATTCACTAACTCAAAGTATTGCCTAAAATTCCGCCATTCCAAAGGGTTTTTACATTTTTCACAATTTTCTATCGTACGTTCCCGTAAGAAGCCTCTTTTTCTCAAGACTACTGACTTTTTCCTGTTTTCCAGGTAATATTTGATTTTTTTCCCTGACTTTACATTATATCATGAAACTATTTAAAAAATAAAGGAAAAGTTAAAAAAAAAACAGCCCGTTAAATTGACTGACGTATATATATCAATGTAAACAACCTACGACATAAATAGCACTTTCATCAAATAAATATTTATTGCAACAAATAAAGATTAGCATATTTCAGCAGCTCATCTGAGTATTTAAAACAAAAATCATTAAAATCGGTTTCTACGTCAAGAACTTCCGAATAGGTCGAGAATTGAAACGCATTTTGACTGAACTAGCATGGGATTTTCATGAGAACATAATTTGAATATTATGGATGAAAAAATTCCCTGATTTCAATGAAAATTCCCTGACTACCTAAATTCCCCTACTTTTCCCGGTTTTCTAGAAAGTGGCCACCCTGTCCTTGTCTAGCTAACAGATTTGTGTACCGAATGTGAAGTGACAATGTTGGACCTCAATGCTATAATGCAGAATTTTCAAAAAAAAAAAAATCAAGTAGTCTCTTCTGATATGTTCTCTGTGTTGAAAGCATTTCGCATGCTGAATTTTATTGTTCCATTATTATTTAGAAGATCCAAATATTTATAAAATTCATTTTTATTCGACACATTGTTTAAATCATTGAATGACTTACGCTAGCATCAATTCTAACTGAGCAATCCTTGCCTCGTTTCTTGTTCTCCTCTGCGCACACTGGGAGTGTATCACTTCTAAGTCTTGCACCTTCCTCTCCATCCGGAGCAGGGCCTGTCTCTTCCCCTCCAGCAGGACGAACAGGTCCTCAAAGTTGGTCCTTGGCAGCCCCTGACGGGTCATACACACCTTATCTATAGCTTAGTAGAATTAAATTGTCAACAATGATATGTTACAATTAATTGTTTCTTGTTTTTCTTAGACATCTTTATTGCTCATAGTCCAGTCTTGTGTTGCTTCTTCACTCAATCTAACCTTTACTCCCTACTCCCACTCCCCTTTTCTCTTATATATTATCGTAGGTGAAGAAGTGATACCTCAGAATAAAAATGGCGAAACTATGAATCATTATTTTCTTTACCTATTTCAAATTCCCAAAATACACAAAAAAATGAACAATGTGCAAATAAATTGACATAACTGCATCTAAATTTTTTACGCCTAATTTAAACCAGCGGATTGGTGGATGTATTACCGTAAAATTTTTGTATTGCATTGTTACTCCGCTATTGTACAGTACATCAGGTTCAGGGATCGCCATATTGACCTGAAACCAAAATCTAAATGATATAGAAACATTCTCAAACAGTTTTCTATTTTTTTAAAAAATGAAATAATATTGTAATCATGAAGAAATTAGAATTTGAAAATTTACAGAAAACGTATTCCTTTTATAATGATTAATAGAGTCGACAGTATCTCTTCAATGTAGAAGGCAATCGAGGTTCTGTCGTGTAAAAGAAAATGCAAAATTTGGCCAACGTTTCGAAAGCTATTTATTTTCTTCTTCAGGGCCTACAGAATATAAACAAACAAATTAGACATTATGGACAATGATATAAGCAGATACTTTATAATAATTTGAAAAAGAGATGGAAACAATTTTAACATAAATGAAAGAGAGAAAAATAATAATAAAAATAAATACAGCTTTTGAAAGTAGTAATAAAATAACCTATATAAAACAATATATATCTCTCTAAATAACTAATAAATAAAAATTACCTTATAAATATATAGAATATTGAGAGGATGTGTGTGGTGAAGGTCACTACACTGGACACAATCTCACAACACCTTCATTTATGTTAAAATTGTTTCCATCTCTTTTTCAAATTATTATACAGTATCTATTTATACCATTGTCCATAATGTCTAATTTGTTTGTTTATATTCTGTAGGCCCTGAAGAAGAAAATACATAGTTTTCGAAACGTTGGCCAAATTTTGCATTTCCTTTTACACGACAGAACCTCGGTATTCCTTTTAAGTCTTCTGAACACGATTTAATCAATTGGCGATATCTTCCAGTATGTATATAGGTGTACACAAGATAGGAATATTAAAGGGCGCTAAACGTATTTTTAACAATCAATTATCCAATAGAATTAACTCTCTTAATACTTAATATAATAACACACATTCATTAAAATAAAGTCATTTTGTAAATTTATGATTATCCTGAGTTAGGCACACAACGATGCAGGGTTTAAATTCAAACATTATTGATAATGTTTTTAAATTTAGACTAAAAGATAAAATTAAGATGGAAATGTAGGAATAATGAAAAATTAATTACTTTTAGCTTGAATCAATCACAAAATCTGGTCATAAAAAACTTCTGTAGAGAACACTAAAGTATATTCCAACTTTTAAAAAAATCAATAAAATTAGAAAAATATCTAAGCCGAGCAGGTTATATTTAAAATAATATTAAATTTAAAGTTTTCAAACTGTGAAGTTGTGTATTTTTGTTGTAACTTTTGTATTAGGTATTATTGTTTTAGATAAGTACAAACACTGACCTCTTTCTGTGGAACCAAGTCTTTAAGATCACATTTACGTTTTTTTTTTATATCACCGTTACTTTCCATGACGAGACTGTCAATGAAAATGTCGCAGTTACGTTGAGGGCCCAGAGTAGTTGTCACTGAAGTCTGGAAAAGGAAGATAGTATAAGTATACACACTAAATACTAGAAACACAAACAGTTTGTATTCCACCAGCTTATAAGAAGTATAAGGGAAGGTATGTAATCGGTCAGAAATTCGATGCTGAGTTTTCAACGATATTTCATATTTTCCGATATTTGATTCCAGAAATGAGAAAAAAATAATAATCTGTCGATAACTGCCGATATAATGAATGTATCAACACGAAATTTTATATGTGTATCCAAAACCCCATAACGACAACAACTATTGGTTTTCAAAGAAATCGGCCGAAGGAAAAGGGGGGATTAAGGAGGGGGCTTAACAGCAAAACTCAGCAACAAATAACTGCCGTTGTAATGAATTTTAGTTAGTTAATTATTATGACTCATGCCCGGGCTTTAACTACGAGGTCATATCGCCTACTACCAGAGCGCTTTTTCGTCACTCTGGTTGACATACGCACGGCTCTACTATGGAAATTCTAAATGTTGCCTATCCTAAATGTTTATTCGCCAATGGTAAGAGGTCTTTAACTAGTACCTGATGTACAAGCTCGAGACAATCGCTTAACGTCCCATCCGAAGGACGGCGTGCTTAAGGGCCTCGGCTGGGTTTCAAACTTGCAATCTTGAGCTCAGAAGGCAAGCACGTTACTTCTGAACTTCCGGCGCCTGTCAATATATAGTACCTCACTATATATTTATTAACAATTATTAAATGAGGCTTGTCAAAGAGCTACTATATAACCCAGGTACCTTTTTACTCTAATAACTGCCGTTGTAAAGAATTTTAGTTAGTTAATTATTATGACTCATGCCCGGGCTTTAACTACGAGGTCATATCGCCTACTACCAGAGCGCGTCATTCTGGTGGACATGAGCCCAACTCTACTGTGGGAGTCTTAAATTTTGCCTACCCTAAATTTTTATTCACCCAGGGCAGGGGTCTTTAACGAGTACCAGACATCGTACAGACTCGGGACCATCGCTTAACGTCCCATCCGAAGGACGGGTGCTTAAGTTTATTTTACCTCCCAGATAAAATAAACTAAGGGCCTCGGCCGGGTTGTAATGAATGTATCGACATGAAACTTTATATTTGTATTAAAATCCCATATAGGACAGCACTTATTAATTTTCCGCGAAAACGGCCGAAGGGAAGTTGGGTGAGAGGAGGGGGATTCGACACAAAAACCTCAACATTTACTATGAGGATTCAGAAGTCCCAAAGTAAGTCAACTATCGATTTTTATCCCAAAGGTCGATTGGTTGGAAGAAGCGCAACATCTTCATTGATTAATCGATGCTGGGGAAGTACATTACCGGTGATTCACCTACGATTATTTATTTCTGAATTTATCTTAATCATAAATAAGTGTATGAAGGGTACCTCGTTATGTTGATCTACTCCACAAGTACTTTTGGTTTGAATGGTACCATTACTATCCGTCGTAATATTTTCAGTATTACACTTAGGAGGAGCCCACTCAAGACGAGCACGGGGCTGTGGAACCTGTAAAAAGGAAAAATAATATTTGGGAGGCACAGGCTCTTTTCCAATGAGTTTTCTCGGATTCTGTAGAAACTAGAAAATAGATTCAAATGATGAACCCTTTATTTTCAGCGCTACATATAAGAGAGGTACTTGAAACAAGTACAGAAACTTTAATATAATACATTATTACATCATCATTTATATTTATTTCTTACCTTCTCAAAAATTAGCAATTACAAACGTATCGGGAAGAACTCCAATCATCAGTATCTTTAATACATTCTTTATGTTAACTAAGAGAGGAAAAACATCCAGCGGTGAAGTCTCATGGCATCACATCAGAGGAAATCTCTATGCCAAATTCTCTTAAACATTTTTGGATTTGGACTTAAAATTTTGCAAATTTTCGGATTCGTGTGTAAATAAACTTTGATTATATTTATATATTTTACACTCTTACCTCACTAGAAAACTGGAAAAATAGGAACGCTCAAATGTGGAGGACGTGTCCTTACAGGAAACCTCTTTACAGTGGTCAAAGCCGAGTAGTAAGGTGAAGTTCAAGGTCAACTGAACAAGAGCTCATAATCCTTCTTTATTACGTACTATATAACCATGGGGCCATACGTACTATATGTAACTATAATTCATGTGTTCTTTAGGTTAACTATTCCTTTTGTCAGAATCATTTTTTTTAGAGCATATTTATTGAATCAAATCTGACTACGTTTTCTCTAGGTGTTCAAGTATAGAAGTCGACTCAATAAATATGTTCTATAAAAGGAAGATTCTGACAGAAGGAATAGTGAGCCTAAAGAACACATGTATTATAGATACTGAAGATGAGAATGCTTTCCAAAACGTTTATAACTGTTATTTTTTTTATAAACAAAGAAGTTGTAGAAATAATGCTGTAATAATGTATTCTAATATAACTCTCATATTAGAGAGTTAGGGGTAATCCTTACATAACCAAAAAAAAACCTTTAATTTCTTCAATGAATTATTTTCTTTGTACTATATGGTTCTATTAATTTCTTCCCAAGAGCTTATACTTTTTGAGGTATTGACTGTTTTATAAATTGAGGATTTGTCAGTTACTGAAGAAAGAAAAATGTTTTTACATTTTACCTCCCATGATACGACCTCAATTTGTCGTAGATCATTACTTTATTATGACGAGTGACCAGAATTTCTTCAAGGAAGAACACTTGGGGGTTCGAATATAAAAGTTTTTTTTTTTTTTTTTTGTTTCGACAGTAAATATGTTAGAGTAATTAATTAAATGGAGTTAATAATACAATGAAATTATAAAAATTTATTTAAGCATGTAGCTCTTTCCCAGGTAAAACGTTAAATAACTTTCTTTATTGGTACCACTTCATGACAAAAATGAAATTTGGTGCACGCTGCTTGTTTTAAATAAGTCGCTGTTTGCGACTTATTTAAAATTCACAATCTTAAACAAGAAAAAAAAGTGAAGGGATCAGCATTAGAATTTTTTTTCTTAATTTTACATATTCAAGGTATACACAGAATGTGACAATACATATTTGCGCTGTTTACAAAGAAAACAAAGAAGAAACTACATTTTTATGAGCAGATCCTGAATAATCTTTTAACTGAATAATTTTTCTCCTTAAATTTTTTTTATATCTCGACTGGACTTATAACTCAAGTGTCGGACTCTCTTGTCAACCTGTTTAGTTAAAAAAAAAAAGTTCAACATTTCTTTTGGAGGATATCACGTGACTTTCTCATGAACAATGATTCATATAAAGTTCAGAGCAAAACATGAACACTTGTCTTGGTCAAGATGCAGGCCAGATTTTAAGTGGCTACGATCATCGACGGTGGAACAAAAAAATGGACATTATACTTCCATCTTTAGTCAATAACAGACAGGAGCCAGAAGCAGTTCATAGTTTTAAGTAAAGAAGTCAAATATATGTGTATCTATTATCTACATTATATTAATAATGTATTTAAAAAACATCATAAAACAATCGAGAGCGAGTCGGACCTTGCGCGATAATTAAGGGTTCAATTCCTTCACAATTTTTTCCTTGCTATGTATTTGTGCTAGAACAATGAAACTAATCTACATATTGTAGAAAAAAAATATGCATCATGCATCTTATATAGTTAGTTATTGTGACTCATGCCCGGGCTTTAACTTCGAGGTAATATCGCCTACTACTAGAGCGCTCTTTCATCACTCTGGTGGACATGCGCCCGGCTCTATTATGGAAGTTCTATCCTAAATGTTTATTCGCCTAGGGTAAGAGGTCTTTAACGAGCACCTGACATCATACAGGCTCGGGACTATCCCTTAACGTCGTCCCATCCGAAGGACGGCCTTACGATCTTGAGCAGAAATCAAGCATGTTACCTCTGAACTACCAGCGCATGTCAATATATACCTTACTATATATTTATTAACAAATATTAAATGACGCTAGTCAAAGAGCTACTATATAACCCAGGTACCTTTGTATTGATCTCAGTCTGCGTGGTACCAGTGGAGTGTTGGGGACTTGTCTGAGAGATGGTCAGTTCCGTTTTCAGTTTATTTATTTGGTCCTCCAGGGACTTATTCTTCTTCATATACTCCTGGACCACCTCCTCCACGGCTGCCTCGGTAAAGTCTGCGATCAGTTTAATCAGTTCTTCTTGAATCTCATAGATCCTTCCACTTGACAAGGATGACTCTATTTCTTCAACTGTCAATGCTTTTCCAAGACCCTGTGTAAAAATCTCACTCAAAAGTTGGCACCTAGAAAAGAAATATTTAAATACATTAAAACAAGTTATAGATAAAATAATACAACTTATCAAGATTTCACATATTAGAACCGAAAGTTACTAGAATCATGAATGGAATCAAAATGATAAGTTCATTTTAAAAAAATACTAATATGTGAAATATATACGATAGGTATAAAACTATTTAAAAAAATCAATAAAAAATGTTTATGCTAGAGAAAACCCTCTTTTCGGAAACGGCATTTTTTTTCTCATTGTTTTATTTTTTTGACAGAGGTCCTCCACCAATATCCTGTAATTTCTATCGCAATTAATTTTATTATTATCAATTTTTTCAGTTATATATTCATTAAGTGAGGCAAATCAACAATAGTTCTTTACTTCCCCACTGGACATATAAAGTTGTACGAACACATGTCGGTGCTCTGTGTCGGTATATTGATGGCGATATACATTTATTATTATATTTTCTTTATTTTTGTATTTTCTTATTTTACTAGATTATTGATAAACCAAATATGTATTTGTAAATGTTATGTTAAAGTAAAACTTCCCCCTCCCCCCCCCCCCCCCCCACAACTCTAGGCGGCGGGGGGGGGGGGGGAGGGGGCAGTAGGGGGAAGTTTTACTTTAACATAACATTTACAAATATTTGATTTGTCAATAATGTGATTTATATTATTATATATATGTATATTGTAATAATGCTATTCTGTAAGTATTGTTCCACCATCCTTTTATTTAATTCTGTTCTCGTATATTTTAAATTATAATTATTGTTGTTATTACCATTTTAGTTTCTCTATATTTCTTATTACTACTTGTCTATTATTATCTATTTTAAATGATTTATAAATATATATTTATTATTTCTTGTCTTCTTCTAAAAGTTGTCTTATTAATTAATTTCTTATTATATTGTATCCATTGTATTCATATTGTATCAAAATTATAAATATATGTTGTTTAAATTAATAATGTGTTTATCTATATGCATTTTTTTTTTTTTTTTTTTTTTTTTTTCGTTTGTAAATTTATACCAATAAAATTATTATTATTTATAGTCTGCTTCTGACCGAAAATGACGATTTATAAATTTCACGATGCATCTAGAAAATGTTTTCAAAAACGTCCAAATGTTGGAATATTAATATCTACTATTCTCCAGAAACGTTTTTAAAGACATTTTGAGAGCTTCAAGGGGACCTCCGAGACTTCTTTTAACTGAGTTAGACTAAAATGGAAACGATGGTATAGTAGTTATGGCGTGTTGAAAATACACAAAAATTACTTGTTTTTCTACTGAAAACATTGTACAATTTGCATGAAATTTTGTACCAATGAGTATTTGGGATTTAAAGACAGGAATTAATTACCCTTTAAATACATTGATATGGCAATTATAACTTCTGAAGAACAAACTTATACAAGCCCCCAGATTTGGGATGTAGGCTTGTAGCGATCTGTATGTCTCTCTGTCTGTCTGTCTATATCCAAGCGTGAGCAACATATTTTCTAAGAAAACCGAGTGGGATGTCATATGAAGCTTATTACGAGAATATTCTTTTTTTCGAAATTTTATGTTCAATATGGCGGCTGTGAAAGAACAAAAAGATCGTCGGTTGTCCTTCGTCCTCTCTCTTTCTCTCGAAGTATATTACTTTCTATTTTACTCTTAAAAATATGAACAAAACTCCGAGCAATATGTGCCAATCTTTCAAGATCAAAATACTGTATGTAAGGCTCGGGACCATCGCTTGACGTCCCATCCGAAGGACGGCGTGCTTAAGTTTTTTTTACCTCCCAGATAAAACTACAGCCTCGGATGGAGGGAAAGTGTTTCTTGTGATGAGATGGACTCACATGTCTGTATTTTGCTGTTGCACTTCGTCCCTCTGTCCTTCCAGTTGGCTGATTATACTGTCTTTGGCTAACAGCTGTTCTGAAAGTCCAACCACACTGGCGGATTGAGTCTCCTAAAAATATAAAATTTATAATAACTAATATGGAGCTCTTGATTGATGAAAGATTACATGGAAGAGTTGTACAGGCTCGGTCCCAGAAGATTTTTTTTTTTTTTTTAGGCTAAATTGTCAGGTGCAGGTAGCAAAGTAACAAGCTTTTTAACCCCACGAGAGGTGGTCAAACGAATGAATTCTTGAAGTAACAATAGAAATAATTAAACCTATCAGAAAAAAAAAAAAAAAAAATTGAATAATTTGTTAAATATTTATTATTGTTGGAAAATATTTATTAAACAGTCATTATAAAATATGCAAATTAACAAAGAGATAAAAATGTTCATCAAAAAGATTTTGCGGGCTCCAATCCCGTTCTGGCTAATATGCATCGTACATGAGGCAAAAAAGAAATCATCATATTAATGCTCCCTTAATAAGTCAGAGGTAGATTTATTGTAGTCTCTGGAAACGCGAGATGATGCAGCATTGTTCAATAGTTTTTAAATGGGAAATTAAATGTATACGTTTTAAAACACTAAATAATTTAATCATTAAATTGAAAATAATTAAAAAATAGTTATGGTTAACTTCAGAACGAAATCCCGCCGGGAAAATGAAGCCCTACATATATAAATATTGTAGCTTAAAAAAGTGTTTAAGTAAAATTATAAATTGAAGAATATTATGAATTAAACTTACCCCCCCCCCCCCCCCCCCCCCCCCCCTGGATCCGCGCCTGTAATTGCGATATAAGAAAACCCCAAAGGATCTTTTTTCAATATATGTATTTAATTTTCTTTTTTAAATATTTGATAATTTTAACTTGAAAATAAATATAGAAATTTAGCTACTTACTCCTTCTTTAGCTTTCTCTTGAAGTCCTGCAATCAAGTCACATTTTTCTTGTAGTTTCTTCTCAAATTTTTTCAAAGAGTCTTTATCTGAAATTTTTTAAAATTAATATAGTTAAAAATGAACACGAAGATTTTCAAGCTTTAGATGATATTAATGCTACATTGAAAACATTCATTAAATTAAGTAAAAATATCAAAAATAATTGTCGACTAATTATTGTTCAATAAACTGAATGTATGCGAAGCATCTCAATGTTCCTCGCCAAATAGAGTTGGCAACAATGTATTAAGTATTAATTGTAAAACCAAGAGCACATTTTCCTTCGGATTGAACATAAAGCTATGGTCTCCTGATCTTGTACGCTGTCAGGTACTTCTACTCCTATCCCAGGTGAATACAAATTTAGTGTAGGCACAATTTAGAATTCCCAGCTTGGGCTCATGTCCAACAAAGCGATGAAAGAGCGCTCTGGTAGTAGTAAAGGCAATATAACCTCGTAATTAAAGCCCGGGCATGAGTCACAATAACTATTACAATATCTCTATTTGTTATAGTTTGTTGCTATATTCAAATATACCTGCTGTGATTTGTTCATTCAAAGTTACAATTTTCTGTTTATGTTCATTTTCTTTGTCCACACTTTCTTTATACAACTTTTCCACTTCTGCTATTCTAGAACTTATATTCTCATTATCCGTCTTTGCTACAATTAACTGGGTGTTTAATTTTTCCCTGTAATAATTATTACATTATTATAATAATTGTAGGTTTAATTTTTATCTGTTTTTTTCTTTATTTTGTTTTTTATTATTTTTTTATTTTAGGAGATTTGTAATTAAACACTCAATTGATCACATTTAATTTTTTTGGTTTGGAACAAGGAAATATCTGTAAATACCGCAAAAAGTTCTCTTCGCAAAATACCGATTGGCAATGTCAGCTTTGTGTTTTTGCGAAATTTAAAGATAATTTCCATATTTGACACCTGACCTATCTCTTGGATATCTAACGATCACTGCCTGAAATATTTCGAGTTGCATTTCAAAATTAGACTCACTTGGAAACACAAACACTCTCGAAAGCATAGATACCTTTAACACAATTCCATTGTTAAAACAAAAAAATCGAACTCAAACCACAATCGACTCGCTCCCTGTTGTACACATAACCCGCCCAGTTATTATCTACGCCGTTAAATTAAACGTCTAAGAGTCCTTCAAAAGAATCTGCTGCGAACTGGCCTAGGATTCGTTCGCAACACACAAATTTACAGGGAAGTTGGGAAACCATACATCCCACATATATTATTAACGCCAGCACCACATTCTACTCGTCTCTTTCATTCATATACTTCTCCGACACAAGACTGGGTGGGACCTTGGGAGAGAGACTGAGAAGACTGAAAGTAAGACTTGAAGGAAATGAAGCAACTGGAACGAAATTGGAATGAAGCAATTGAACGAAATTGGAAATGGAGCAATTGAATATAAATTGGAATGAAACAATGAGACCAAATAAATATTTTTTTTAAACATAATCAATTGTGTGCTTTAAAATGATACCTTAAAATGATTATATGTTTTGAAATGATACCTTTTCACAATTTCATGCTGCAATTTCTTCTGATGATCTTCAATTTCTTTACCTACTTCAGTTTCTGTATCAGCTTGCTGTTTTTTGAGTGAGCTTATTCTTAAAAATAATAAAACAAAATGATTCAAATCGTTAACGAGTAGAAATACATTTCTGTGATGGTCTAAGTACATGTGAGCCTATTTCTACAGTCCATATAATATATGGACTATATTATATTATAATGAACGCAGTTTTACACCTACAAAATATTATACATATATATATATATATATATATATATATATATATATATATATAAATTATTACAGTCCTTTAACAATAAATCACATAAATTTAACATCCCTTCACAAACCAATATAATTTAAAAAATGGATAAAAACATTTTGGACAATGTTCGGCTACTGAAGGGGTAAGATAGTAGAAGTCAAATAAATAATTATTGTTTGTCTTCTCACTATTTTATTTGTGACCAGAACCGGTTTTCAATACATGCAGCCACATCGTCAGTGGCACATTCCACCCGTACAATTGTAGAATCAGTCAGTAGTCCTTGGACTATACACTGTACGGGTGGGATGTGAAACTAATGATGATGCTGTTGCGTACAAAAGCCACTCTGATTGGCAAATAAAACATTGGAAAGACAACGTCTTTTGTTTCTATGAGAAAACATTTATAATTTACTCAAAACCTTATTTTCTCAGTAAACCCATTTTCTTCAATTAATTTTAGACTATTTAGAATTTAAAAGAGACACTCTTTTCTGCAAGAGAGGAGAAAAAAATTAACAACTAATTTTTCTATATATCCAAATTTCAGCTTGCTGTTTTTTGAGTGAGCTTATTCTTAACAATAATAAAACAATATTATTCAAATGGTTAACGAGTAGAAATACATTTCTGTGATCTGTCTCGATACAGTGGAAAGTTAGAAAAATAAATAAAAACAAAGTACTTGTTAAACCGATATACTCTTATTGTCTAATTCAACAAAAATGTATACACAAAGTGTAGTTTTGTGGAATTAAACAATATTCAAGTTCTTTGTTGTTGTTTATTGTAAAAATGTGTTAAGCAAAGATCTTGTTGGGCAAGTGACTTAATACAGAGTTTAGAAAAAGTCAACAGAAAATAATCGACATCTTATATAGCAATCAGTTTTTGTCTTCTAAGAAGTATGAAAACATGAAATTCCGGTGAACAGTGGTGCATTTAGCAGATCAGCCACTAAGCATTGACTGACCGCCCCCCCCCCCCCCCCACCCCCCTCAGCTATTGTCCCACGGGCCCCTCTCACCAAATGATACTTCAAAGATTTAAAACTCAATCGCTGAGTATTTTTTTACTCACTTTTAGTATTCGAATTCTTTCAAACACGAAAATACATATAAAATTGTTTAATTCATTTTTTTTTTGACGTGAAAACGTTTATTCCCTCGTTAAGCACAGTGATAGCAAGTCAAACTGTCTTGTGTTACAAAATACCGTCAGATTTCAATCGATAATAACTACGAGACTAATAATGCGATAACAACTGTTGAGGTCACAATGGATAGAGCATGTCTGTACGTGTTTGTTTTGCCTGTGACGTTATCGGGCTAGTGTGGGCGCCGGTGGATGATTGTTGTGAATTAGCGTTGTGTAAAATTAGAAATTAGTGTAGCGTATTAACGCGTTTAGATAGGACGTTGATTCGGGTGTCATTGTAAAGAGCTTGAGGAGCACTACTAGGACTCAAAGTGAAACAATAAAAATATACGCCGAAATATGAATACCTATGTAAAAATCGGTATTAAATTGAAAATTGCAAAAAAATTAAAGATGTCGTCTCATATGAATCGTAAATATGCGCGGAATTATAGAAAACGCAAATCAGAGGAAAGCTCGAATCTAAAGGAATTTAAAAAACCTAAAAAGTCTAGTGCTGAGCAAATGCAAGAGCTACGGCAGCATCGAAATGAATATGAAAAATGATTTTATTCCGACGTTTTCACGGAAAATCTAAGGCGTGGACCTTGACTACGCCTTAATGTTTTTCTAAAATTCATCTCCTTTTAATAAAGGGCAAACCTTCAAATGCCGAGTGCTTTCGATGGCCCTCATATCAAACGCTTCTAAATTTACAAAAGATTCATTTAAATCGTGAAAAATTCACTTGTACATATCATGTATATAGATTGTGATAAAACAAATTCAAATTTTATGTTCTTTGGAATAAGGACGGGGGGCCCGGACAGCTTTTGCTGACCGGGCCTTTTTCCTTAAATCCGCCACCGATAGCAATATTTAAAAAAATAAATAAATACCAGTAAGAATGTGCAGAGTTCAAGTTTCCGACTGAAACTTGGAGGGAGATTAGTTTGAGGATTTGGAGATCTGGTGGAGCTATATCTCCTTACTTAATTGATTATTACTAGTAGATAAATATTAACTTACTTTGACTTTAGCTATGAGGGATTCATGTATAGTTGTGTCTCATAAACATAACTGCCTCGTTTAAGTGTTTTTAAAATAAAGAGATAATCAGGGCCGGATTTAATAACTTCATATATATTTAACAAAAAATACAATGAGCCAAATAATGTTTCCAGGTTATTAAATCTGAAACATACGAAGCAACATGAAAGAAACTTGAAAAGGAATTGATAAGAAACTATGATAATATATTTTTTGAAAACATTAAATAAATTATTTATGAATAAACATTCATTAATGATTTCCTCAAAATTTTTTCGCGTATTGACTAATTGAAAGTAGAAAATCTTTTGCGATAATTTGAATAACTTCAGAAGAGAATCAATTAATAATAATGTCAATTTTTCAGAAATATATATTTATGAAACTGACAATATTCACATTAGAACCATTAAAGAAAAACATATTTTGGCACATTGTCATCAAATTTGAAATAAAAATCTTTTATTCAGGGTTTTTTAAATCCCTACTCAAATACGGCCCTGATTATAAAATTGAATAGTTGGCTTATTTTAAGCTGCTAGATGAGGCAATCAATTCAGTGAGGATATAATACAAAAAATATCTTTCCAGTGGCCTATCCATATCAAAACGAGAGGGGGGGGGGGGGGGGGGGCGACTAATTAAGTAATTCAAATTAAATCAACTTACATGCTATCTCTTTGTTTTATTCTATTTTTTAATTCAGTAATTGTTTTATTTTCATCCTTCAACTCTTGCATTGGTCGTTCCAGATCACTCAATTTTTGTTCGACAAGTTTTTGTTTCTCTTCTGATGTTACCAGTATATTACGAAGATCTTCGTACATTTCATTAAGTTCAGGCTGAAAGATAAAAGTAAATATATAATTAAAACATTGGGGAATACCTCAAACACTATAGGATTTAAATAAAGTTCAGAATAGCGCTAAGAGTACAGTCAATAGAAAGTTTGAGAATGAACTTAGTCTTATCTTTTGTCTGTTCTATTTATACAAATTTTTTATTATAATCCAGAGTGAAGTAAACATTTTACTGAACTATAACTATTTTTCTTAAGAATAATATTGGATTATCAGTTATTATTTATTTATTCAAATCTAGCCGAATCTCTAAAGTGTTTTAACTGGGAAGTGAAAAAAACCTCGAGCACGTCGTCCTTCGGGCGGGACCTTAAAGGGGTGACGAACTTGTTTGACGTCCGATCCTCTTTAAAAACCCGTAGCCAAGGAAAGAGAAAAAAACCTTGAGCATGCTGTACCTCGTAATCGAAGCCAGGGCATGAATTATCTCCAAGAAATAAGCAATAATTTTTCCCATTTAAATGAACAAGTTTTAACGTTGTGTCTGTTTTCCCCAAGTAGACCGAGGAGTTAGTCAGTTATCGAGACTCATGCCTGGGCTTTTAACTACATGGTCATATCGTCTATACCCAGAGCGCTACCGACGTCCTCCAGTAGGCCGACCATATAACTACAATTTCCCGCGCTACCGGCGTCCTCCAGTAGGCCGATCATATAACTACAATTTCCTGCGCTACCGGCGTTCTCCAGTAGGCCGATCATATAACTACAATTTCTCGCGCTACCGGCGTCCTCCAGTAGGCCGATCATATAACTACAATTTCCTGCGCTACCGGCGTCCTCCAGTAGGCCGATCATATAACTACAATTTCCCGCGCTACCGGCGTCCTCCAGTAGGCCGACCATATAACTACAATTTCCCGCGCTACCGGCGTCCTCCAGTAGGCCGACCATATAACTACAATATCCCGCGCTACCTGCGTCCTCCAGTAGGCCGATCATATAACTACAATTTCCCGCGCTACCGGCGTCCTCCAGTAGGCCGACCATATAACTATAATTTCTCGCGCTACCGGCGTCCTCCAGTAGGCCGACCATATAACTACAATATTCAGCGCTACCGGCGTCCTCCAGTAGGACGACCATATAACTACAATATCCCGAACATTACATTACCAGTTCCTTCTTGTTCTGCTCCATGTAGGCCACACTCTCTCTGTACTGGGCAGTTTGTTGTATTATTAATTCAGAAAGTTTCTTGTTTTCTTCTTGAAGTTGACATAACGACTTTTGATTCTCTTCCATCAATTCAGTATTAATACCTGTACAAAAACATACCCATGTCTAAGTAGAGTTCGAATCCTTAAATGCACATCGAAGTTCACACTTACAGGAACACTTAGTTCACTTTTGAACTTTGTGCTGACGATGGCGTAAGCCGAAACCGGTACACTTTATGTATATATTTTTGTGGAATTAGAAAATATATAAAAGTTAAACAAGTTGTTTGTTTTTATTGATTTTATTAGCTTTCACCACATCGACACAATTCTGACAATGACAATAGAGACAAATCTCTGCAAACCATATTCACTCACTCACTACACTTGTCCACCAATTCACATTAACAATCAGCCCATATCTGACTGAAACAAACGGACTGCCTTTTGAGAATTTCAAAAGACGATTTGGACGACTGAAATTAATCTTCGGCGACATAGGACACAAAGGACCTCGGCCGTTTTTCGAACCCGCGACCACTGAGCTACCGGCGCCCAGTTGAAATGTGCCCTAAGGGGCTATAAAAAAGGGAGAACAAATTACACTAACCAAAGGAAATGGAATGAGGTTTCTGGCGAGAAGGAGGCGCCCTCTTCTCCAGATTGGACAGATCGCTGGAAGTATCTGTTACCGTTACACTGTTCTGTGAGGGCATAGGGGGGAGGTAACTCAACTCTTCCTTAAAGTCGCTCTCCAGCTGACCTCTCAGCTCCAGAAGAGCTTCATAGTTGGATTGCAAACACATCTGAAAAAATGTTAGTAAATCTTTATTTTAGTAGTTCGATATTTACGTGTATTTGTCCAGAGTAGATAAGAACAAGACATCTATATTAATAAAGCTGAAACGGGATTTCTTTGTTTGCTTGTTTCAGCATCACGCCCAAATGGCTGATAGGCTATGTGGCGTCCCAAAATCTCGAGGACTCGAAACCCGGCTGAGGCCATTAGGTTTTTTATCTGGGAAGTGAAAAAACGTTGAGCACGCCTTCCTTTGGATGGGACGGATGGTATTGAGCCTGTATGATTTCAGGTACTTGTTAAAGACCTCTATTCTCTTCTACGTAAGGTAACTAAACCTGGGTAAGCAACATTTAGGGCCCACACTGTATAGTCTCATGTCCACCAGAGTGACGAAAGAGCTCTCTGGTAGTAGGCGATATGACCTCGCAGTTAAAGCCCGAACATGAGTCACAATAAATAACTAACCACACTAAAAAAATAATAGCCAAAATGGCAAATGAAGACGGTTTTTTGAACATATCTAAAGCGGAAGATCTACGAAAAAAATATATGAGCGAGATTTCTAAGAGATATCTTCATTTTCGCCAGACTTTTGCCAATCAGCTCAGTACTGTATAAATGAATTTTGTACGTTTGTTTACACACAAATACACTCATGCGAAAAACTTCATGGTAACGAAATAGACTGGAGAAAAATAAATAAATAAATACATATAGTGTAAAAATAGTTACTAGACTTCTACCAATTGCAAGATATATATTACCTGAAGCTTTTTAGAATCTCGTATGTGGTCTTCGTATTTTTTCAGTCTGCATTTGTACCTCACGGAGAGCGTATTCAGTCTTCCTCGCTGAGAATTCGAAGAGATATCTGTCAACAAACCACTGTTTATTCACAACATTTTAGTTAACTAACAAGGAATAATTAGTATTATATTTGATATTTAGTAGTAAGGACTGGGCAACATCGAGGACATTGCCAGATAAGCGGCCGCAGGATAGTGGTATCGCCTCACGAAACGGCAGCGAGTTATCCTTGTCCAGGCTCAGAGAAGAGCCCTGTTACTGGTCACAAAGGCTTATCGAACTGTCTCTAAGGCAGCGCTGCAGGTACTTGCGGGAGCCTCGCCCATTGACTTATGTCTTGGACGGAGCCGTACTACTGCAGACGCAATCTGCCACTTAGAGCAGATACCGACGAGCCCTTGAGACTAGTCCTGGAGGAAGAACTACACGGATAGTCCAGACCAGATCGTTGCAAGAACATAGTCTAGGATTGGATAGTAGAGAAATGGCAGCAGCGATGGTCACGATTTTTAGACGGCCCGGACTGTCTGTTTGGGTGAAACAGGACTATTGGACGTTCCAGATACTATCGGGTCACGGGAATTTCAATTCCAAGCTCTTCTTTTTCAAGAAGAAGGACAGCCCGAACTGTTCGTGCGGCGGCGTTGAGACTGCTCGCTGTATGACGGGCCTGGGGTGGAGTTGATACGCCGGACAGGATCGTATCTGGGACTGAACCCTCGGAAGCTGATGAGTGAGGCTGATTACCCGGATTCGTCGCCTCTTGACGGAGGATAAAGAAGGCAGTATAACCTAGCTCCGGAGCTGGATGGTCTAACATGGCCTTCTTGCAACCATCCCGGGGGCAACGCAGCCATGAAACACAGACATGCCCTGGTCCTGAGTTCTCTCGGGAAACGCCAATAAGGTTGATTGGAGGACCCAACCGATTGCTCCGACGAGTGGCATGGTCCTACAACCGGCCGTAGCACCATGAATAGTTATTAAATAAATAAAAATACAAGGAACAATTTCCCCTCAACGTGGCGGACGGGTGGTGTGGCCCCAGTAAGGACGGCATGATGGGAAAAGAATAAATATATTTTACTCCACCCATTGCTCTGTGGTTATTCTAAGAATAAGCCATTCTTTAGTGCCATTCATACAGTAGAATAAACGGCATCATGTTAGCCCACAGTGCTAAAAGTCTTAAGAACAGCTACCCTAACTACGTATACCTGGGGTAAGAAAAATTGTGGACTTCCACAATAGAATGGGCTCATCCCCACTAGAGAGACGAAAGAGCGCTCTGATAGTAAGCTATATGATCTCATAGTTGAATCAGTCATAAGCCAAAACATGAACATGGCCTCGATGAATCACCAAAAATGTACTTCTCCAAAACTAATTAAGTTTTCGCTCTCCCTCCAAAACCAAAAAATGGGTTGAAAGGGACTATACGAGTAATGGCAAAAAAATAAATAAACACCAAAAATTTACATCTATAAATAATTTGAAACTTCATTCAGTCTTTTAGGCGTCGTTTGAACTCGATTTCCACAATAAAATGATAGATTTTTTTCCGATTTCGTCCATTAAAGCACTCTATATAGACAATGATTATTATATGTGATGAAACATTAAATTTTGTTCACATCACATCAAACGGAGTTTTATTAGTTATATGACTTTAGAAAATGTAGAAAGATAATAATTAATATATTTTTTTTAAGCTGTGTTATGTTCCACTGTATCGTATCTTAGAGCTAAATTTAACTAATTAAGCAAATAAAATAAAATAATACAGAAACGGGCAACTTACCGTTAGGCCATTTTTCAGAAGGTTCAGCATTTCCGAAAGTTAGAGTTGCTATCTAAAGAAAAATGTTATGGAGTTAAATCTATTAAAATATAATAACATATTTTACAATTATAATATATTATTAGAGGGTCATTTTATATTTATATAGCAATTACAAACGATTTGGGAAGCACTCCCATCATCAGTGTCTATAATACATGTGTCATTTAGGTTAACTCTTCCTTCTTTCAATCAGAATCTTCCTTTCTTGGAATATATTTAAACACCCAGTGAAATCTGAGTTTTCACTAGGTGTCTACTCAATAAATATGTTCTATAAAAGAGGGTGCCGGTAGCTCAGAGGTAGAGTGCTACTACGTACTGAGCTCAAGATGCTAAACTTTGAGCACGCCGTCCTTCAGATGGAACGTTAAGCAATGTTCCCGAGCCTGTACAATGTCAGGTACTCAATAAAGACCCTTTACCCTGGATGAATAAACCTTGGTAGGCAAAATATCGGATGAAAGAGTGCTCTGGTAGTAGGCGATATGACCTCATAGTTAATGCCCGGGCATAAGTCATAATAACTAAATAACTGTTCTATAAAAGGAAGATTCTGATGGACAGAAGGAATAGTTAACCTAAAGAACACATGTATTATAGATACTGATATCACATGAACTGTAGGACTGCTCCCGAAACGTTTATAATTACAAGTTTTTTGAGAAGACAAAAAATAAATGGGAGAAGTGATGCTATAATAATATGTTATACATGATTTTAAAATTTCCTTATACAATCCCCCCCTCCAAAAAAATATAATATATTTCACATTGTAATAATAAAGAAGGACTGTGAGTTTCCTCTCCAGTTGAACGTGGACACTTCGACTTGCTACTGTAAGGAAGTTTCCTTTAAGGACATGGACACCACATTTGAACTTTCCTATTTTTTCCCCTTTTTTATCTTGTGAAATCACTAGAGTGTAAAACTTCCATTACGACACATTTAAAAACTTACAAGTTATTGAGAGTAAAGTACCCATAGATACTACGAAATGTTGCCTACCTGTGATCCACACTTGATGACGGGCTTCTGTGGCAAAACAGTAAAGCCTGAATATAGATCGCGCTGGGGACGCGAGATGTCGTTTCTAAGGCATGCTGAGCGCTGCTGATACTTTCTCTAAAAATATAAAGAAATATTAAGAAAGAAAGCAATTTATTTGGTCTGGCATTCAAGGTTCTTTCACAAAATGGAATACAGTGACAAAAAAAAATTAAAATAAAATAAAAAATAAAATAAAATAATAATAATAAATAAAAACATAATAGGATTAAAAAATAAATAATAATTTATTATTAATAACAATTATTTCGTTTGTAGGGCCAAAATGTATTGAGGGAGACCAGGGGGCTCTCCAATGTTGAAGTAAATGGCTCCAGGGCTGAGGAGGTTCTGAAGAACGTCTCAGTCAGAGTTCGTGGGACGTGTCCGTAGGAGCCATGTCCAGTTCTTTATAACTTATACTGCCTCTCACGAACCACGAGTGCGTTGAAACAATGTGGAGGGTTTTGTTTTGATATGTTTGTAGTTTTCGTTTTGCTGTTTTGGCTTGAGATAATTTAACGCTTGTTGTGAATTATTCCAAGGAATATCGATATTATCAATTTTTATGTTGCTAGTTTCCCGCATTCGACGGAGAGATAAAAGTTTAGATGATGATTTTAAGGGATATCATTTTAACTTTCAATTATAACACCAGGTTGAGATGAAGGAGACTGCTGATTGGAGTGTGTATGGCGATGTGAATGCCAGAGTGTTGTGCTAGTACTAACTGTCGTTCGCATTGATAGCAAGAACAAATATTAAGAATTACAATATGTAATATACATATATACAACGCTGACTTTAACAAATATATAACTCGGTAACTATACTCCACCAAATCTCATGAAAAAGGCAAATAAATATTTGTTACCTTGAAAAAACTGTACTAGATATAATTGCTTGTGAAATCTAACTTCAACAACTATAAAAGTAAAAATGTTTGTGTAATATACGGACATTTCATTCTATAGATGTTTTGATTTTGGTCCATTGAGTTGGGAATAACATTGTCCCTGAGTTGGCAACCCTGCTTACAGCACGGTAAAAAGACAGGAAATTACTTTTTTTTTGCTTTTATGACCCTCTCTCCTGACAGACGGCCCTGGTAATTGTCAGTATTGTATACACGAATGTCTTGTAAGTGCCTGAATGTCTGTAAATATCTTTGATCTACCCACCACTATCTCTTAGTTTTTCTTGAATCCACATTAAAAGTGATCCGATATTCCTAAAACTACTTTCCTTTCTGTAACGGCTCTAGCCAGATACAATTAGCTTACCTGTTTTTCTCCCTCATTATCGTTCAAATTTGATTTTTGATCATCATCAACCAATGATCTTTTTAGATCAAGTTTTTGACATCGTGATTCAACTTTTTTCTTGCCTTTATCATTTACTTTAGACACTGGTCTTGACGGGGTTTTTGAAGATTTATCTTTTTTTTTCTAGAAACAACAATATATTTGTAAATGGAAAAAATATTACATTGACATAAGACATAATATTACTTTTGTTAAAGAGATTCTTTATTCATATATAATATATTATTATAGCATCACTTTTTACATTTATTTTTTGCCTTTTCAAAAAGTAGTTATTACAAATGTTTCGGGAAGCACTCCCATGATCAGTATCTATAATACATGTGTTCTTTAGGTAAACTATTCCTTCTGTCAATCAGAATCTTCCTTTTATAGAACATATTTATTGTGTAGATTTCTATATTTAAACACGTAGCCAAAAAAGATTAAATTAAAATTTTTAAAAAACCCGACACAAAAAATAAACCTTTAAAAAAATTGTTTTTGTTCATTCATCTTTTTTTACTGAAACTTTGCTAGAGAGAGTTTTTTCGTGGGGGGGGGGAGAGAGAGCTTGGCTTTATAAACATTTGAATGTAAACTCCAAGTCTCTAGCTATAATAGAGGCCGAGATCCCTACACAGTAGGGTGGAGTGAAAAAAATGAATTTTTGATTTTCGGAAACGGGTACCTTTCAATTACTGTGTATGAGGCTTAGTAACAATTCTGTAAAATATTTCATTTTTACGACGTCATCTTGAGTCTGCGCATTTGACTTGAAGTTTTGAAATTTTTGAATATTTTAAGATTTTTCAAAAAAATTTTTAAAGTATTGGAAATGAAAAAATTGATGACGGGTGGTTATTAAATGGCAGAACAAGGCCTAAAATATACATAGAATGTTTTTAAACCATTTTAGATTATGGTTTCAGTCTGCGCATTACGAAATATTTAGTTATAAAAATGTTGAAAATATCGGAAATTTCGGGAAATTTGATGAACTTTGGGCGTAATGCGCAGACTGAAACCATAATCTAAAATGGTTTAAAAACATTCTATGTATATTTTAGGCCTTGTTCTGCCATTTAATAACCACCCGTCATCAATTTTTTCATTTCCAATACTTTAAAATTTTTTTTGAAAAATCTAAAATTATTCAAAAATTTCAAAACTTTAAGTCAAATGCGCAGACTCAAGATGACGTCGTAAAAATGAAATATTTTATAGAATTGTTACTAAGCCTCATACACAGTAATTGAAAGGTACCCGTTTCCGAAAATCAAAAATTCATTTTTTTCACTCCACCCTACTACACAGGCTTTGATGAAACCTTTAGCCGCCTTGGAGCTACGATGACACAGACAGATGCACACACACACACATAACACTCCTCCTTTTGCGTCGGAGGTTAAACAGTTTTGACTAGATGTTTAAATATAGAATTCGACTCAATAAATATATTCTACAATAAAAAGAGTGATAGTTAGAAGGAATAGTTAACTTATACTAGTATTATACTAGATACTGCTGATGGGAGTGCTCCCCGAAATGTTTGTAATTGTATTTTTGTTTCTCAAAAAATAAATGGGAGAAGTGATGCTATAATAATATCGTATATTATATATAAAATGAACTATATTTTTAATTTAATTGTCTTACCTTAGGATTAAGATTAACATCTTCGGTATCTGCGGTTGTGGCTGGCTCTCGGTTGTGACTCACCAAGTTGTCATTTGACGACTGAAAAGGAAACACAGTTATTAAACCTCATACAGAACACAAAAGAGGTTGACATTTGTTTACAGAGGCCGATACTTAAGTTCTCTCGTCGCGATTGGTTCAGACGAGAGGGACAACCATCCTGATTAATATACACAAATTTTATTTTGCATGAAATTGCATGGTTTGTGCAAAATCTCAAGTTTTAGGTTTTTAAGGCACAAAATTGCATATTTTGTTGTAATTAGAAAATTTATTTGTAAATTAATTTGAAAATGTACACATTTGTTAATCGACAAATTTACATCCGTTATGAGAATAAATCCCGGATGTGACCAACTCTGCCATAAATAGTGAAGATATTGGATTGGATCAACAACCTGACATTATAAGCAGCTACAAAAATGCGTCAGCGTCGAGAGATTGTTTTCCCAGCTAAAACACATCTTAGTGACAGGGGCACAGTTTTTCAAACAAGAACTTTGAAATGTTTTAGTGATAAATTTTAACGCATCAAATGCTTAAGTAAAAAATATTTAGTTAGTTATTATGACTCTTGCCCGGGCTCTAACTACGAGGCCATATCGCCTACTAACAGAGCTCTCTTTCGTCACTCTGGTGGACAGGAGCCCGACTCCACTGTGGGAGTCCTAAATTTTGCCTACCCTAAATTTTTATTCATCTAGGGCAGGGTTCTTTAACGAGTACCTGACATCTTACAGGCTCGGGACCATCGCCTAACGTCCCATCCGAAGGAAGGCGTGCTTAAGTTTATTTTACCTCCCAGATAAAATAAACTGAGGGCTTCGGCCGGGTTTCGAACCCACGACCTTGAGCTCAGAGGGCAAGCACGCATACCATCGAGCTCCGGCGCCCTCTAAAAATATACCTATATCAATTTAATTGAAGTCAAATTCTCGAGTAATGTGGTGAACTGTTTTGTATTTTTTTAATCAAAAATTTATAAGTTTATGCTTTTGTAATTAAAATATGGTTGTAAAAAAAACAACTTTTGTTTCAAGTAAATATTTTTTCTAAATTGTATAAATAAATTCCTTTAGACTTTTTATTTTATAGATTTATTTTTAAACCCTACCCAATTTTATGCTGAAAAAAGAGTTATTTAGAAATTATATTCAATTTTTTTTTCCCAAAAAAAAGTTAATGGCAGGATTTTATTTTTTTGCACGTCTTGGGATTTTTATTGCATGTTTTTTTAGTTTTTTACTGCACGAAATCCGGGCTCTAATCATGAGATTTCTGGACGTTTTTCGGGGAAGTCGCATATTATAGCTTGTTATCTTGTTTTTCTGGACTCTTTTAATAATACCCACAATTACAATGTCATGTTGATGGAGAACATTTTAAATGCCTCACTCCTTGCGAACTGCGTCAACTCATCCATTGTTTGTGGACTGAAGGCTTAAATCAACATGTTGGCATAAGAGAGATTTCACAATTAATCTATATTTCCAATTTATTATGAAAACCAAGACATATTTTTCAAATTAAAATCACTGAATAAAGAGAAATGTTTCTTTAAATGCTTTTTAGATCATGAAAATGATTTTTTTTTTTTTACTTCCCCAGCTCTACAAGTATAGGGGATGTCATTTAATCGGTCAAAAATTCGACGCAGCGTTTTCAACAAAATTTCATGTTTTCCGACTTCCAGATTTCAAATATTTAAAAATAAATCTGTTTGTGAGTTAACAAGATAACACAAATAATAATAAAAATCAACAAATATTTACCGATCCTGTTGGAACTGAGGAGGTTATCTTGGAGCCGGAATGGTTAAACCGGACTGGAATCCTGGAAATTCTCGATTGTTCCCGGGCATCTCCTTTACAAGGCCTATCCGACATTCCCTGTCAAAAAACAAACAACAAACACCCAACATTACTACTTATCCGTATATATAATTACACATTTAAAAAAAAAATTAAGTTCATACAGACTTTAATCAAAGGAGGCTTATTTCTGATATATTACAGTAAATTCATGTTAATGAAATCTGACAAAATTTTAAATTCAGTTTTTCAAGAGTTATTTTCTTTTCTTCTCTAGAATTTCATTTTAAATATCTACTCATTTTGTACATTACGTCAAAAACTAATTGTTTTTCTAATTACTTCCCCAGCTGCATGAAGTATAGGGAAAGTTATATAATCGGTCAGAAATTCGATGTTAAATTTTCAAAAGAATTTCACCTTTTTCGACCCCTTGATTATAAAAATGTAAAAACAATTTCTTGTCTGTCTGCGTGTGTGTGTCTGTGAACACAATAACTCCCGATAGAATTAATGTATCAACAAGAAATTTTATATGTGTATTCATAACCCCACAAAGACAACACCCATTAATTTTCAGCGGAATACGCCGAAGGGAAGGGGGGAGGATTAAAGAAGGAGGCTTTACAACAAAAACTCGAATAATTGCCGTTGTAATGAATGTACTCACAAGAAATTTCGTGTTATGTAAATTCAAAACCCCATATGAACGACACCTATTCATTTTCAGCCAAATCCGCCAAAGGGAAGGGTGGATTAGGGGGGTCTTATGAATGACACCTATTAATTTTCCCCGAAATCGGCCGAAGGCATCAAAGGAGAGGGTCTCATGTAACGAATATATCGACAAAACATTTAGTTTGACGTTTCAGGAGTCCCTATATAAGTCAACAATTTATGTTTAACAAAAACAACCAATTGGAGGAAAAACGGAAACTTAATTGATTAATTCGAGATGGGGAAGTACACTCACGATTTTTTGTTTAAATTACTTTCCAGAGTTTAATAAAAACATAGTTGTAGATATGGATCAAATGTCGTTGTTCTGCTATTTGCAAATTATTTTTCTTTTTAATCCCCCCCCCCCCCCCCCCCCTCCCCTCAGAAATATAAGAAAAGCTTATTCTTGGCAATCAATCTTAATACTTTTATTTACAAATCACATTATATATATAATATATAAAGCAACTCTTTATCCCTTTGATGTGGTTGTACGTGTTGGTAAACATGTCTGAAAAGTATCTGTACATTGCTAGCCGAACCGGATGTTTAGTCTGCTGTCAGCTGTCAAAGAGGTTATATGTGTTTTGGTACGATCGGCTATTATTTATTTTTTACAAAATGGATCAGAGAATTTGCATTAAATTTTGCTATAAGAATGGAATGAAGTGCAGTAAAGTTTTAGAAATGTTTAATATTGCTTTTGGTGAGTCTGCTATGAGTAAAACTTGGGTTTACGAGTGGTATAAAAGCTCGAGAAGTGCGGTCGAATGTGAAGGTCATGCTCACTGTGTTTTTCTATTTTAACGGCACAGTGCACCATGAGTTCTTGCCACAAGGTCAAACGTTCAATAAGGAGTACTTCCTACAAGTGCAACGCAGTTTGCGTGAACAACGCCTGGATTTGTGGCAAAACAATTCATGACTTTCGCACCTCGATAATGCACCTGCTCACACGTCATTGCTTGTTCGTGAATTTTTGGCCAAAAACAACACTGTAATGATGCTCCAGCCTCCATATTTGCCAGACATTATTCCGTGTGACTTTTTTCTGTTCCCAACATTAAAGAGAAGCTTAAAGGGCCGTCGTTTCACAAGTATAGATGAGATTAAAAGCGCATCGCTGAGAGAGCTAAATGCTATCCCAAAGATCGAGTTCCAGAAGTGTTTCGGGGATTGGAAGAAGCTCTGGCATAAGCGTATAATATCTAATGGGGACTATTTTGAAGGGGATAACATTGATGTAGACGAATAAATAAAATTCTTTTCAAAAACCGACAATTCCCGTTATTTTTTTAACACACCTCGTATATGATTTCAGACTGTTACAAGTATTATTATTAACGCAAAAATAATAGATTGAGCTACAAGTTACTTGTTCAGAATTTGATTGAAATAATTTAAATAAAATAAAAAAATAAAATTACTTACATTAACAATTGCAGCAGATGGCAAACGAAGCCCTGCGGCTGCTCGGGACCTGTCCACCTGTGGGGCCATATGCATATAAACAAACACCTATGTACAACGAACAATTCCAGCAGGGATAGTGGTCAAATCCTAACTTGATCTATTCAATGTCACATTATTACAAGTATACAATTTCAAAGTCTTTATGAACTTAATTATATCAATATAGAAAATTATATCTTCTTAATTGTAGGTTCCATTAGAAAAAAAAAAAAACTAAATACAAATATGAGCGGTGAGCGGCGCGGGAGTGGGGGGACTGCTGACTACGACAGGCAGGGCGGCACCGCTCGCTACTTGGTGCTCACCGCTCACTCCAGCTCCTAGACATTAATTTGCCAGTGTCTTTGTTGTGTTGATGCTCTCGTGCAATACATTGACATAGAAGAGAAAAATTAACTCCGAATGTGAGAATTTGATACCTGAAGTTCAAAGTAGGACATGTTTGTGGAATGACAGATATAATGATTTCAAAAATAGTGTAATTACGAAGAAACTATGGAAAGAAGTTGGACAGGCAATAAACATACAATATGTTTATTGCCTGTCCAACTTCTTTGACGAACTCATACATACAGGTTACTTAGAGATTCTTCAAGGTCGCCCCCCACTCTTCGCCCGGTTTGGAGACTGGGTCTCGATGAATCCACTTCCAATAATTAATTAATTCCACTTCCAATAAATCAATTATTGATTTTACATAAAACGCAACTTTCAAAAACCAATATCTCAAAAACTATTGCTCGTACAAGAAAACTAAAAATACCGGAAAACCGAGTTTTTTGTGAAGAATCTGAAAATCCTAATTAAAAATTTTTAAAAATAGTTTTAACGATTTTTTTACGATTTAATTTTATTGAGTTGTGTGTTGTGTCAAAGTTTAAGCCTATCTCTGATATGTGTTCTTTTACCCTATTTTTAAATTGTCTCCCAGTTTGACTTACGTAAACAAAATTACAAAAAGTACATTTTAGATAGTAAACCCACTTTTTTCTTCTGTTTTTCTTTTTTTTTTAAGTGTTGCTGAGATGTTTGTATAATGTAAAAAATTCGCTCTTTGTAATTCTTTGTATTCCTACCCCACTGGACCATATAGAAGACTATATAATTATTAACGCAGCACGCGAACAATTATTTCGAACTTCTCAGAATCATTCCAAATCACTATGCACAATTTCCACTTGTCTTCTCCCGCAGATCACGGTGCTTGCTACCTACGATAATGATGATTTCAAAAATACTGTAATTACGAAGAAACTATGGAAAGAAATTGGACAGGCAATAAACTTGTTCGTATGGATATTCTTGTATATTCAAAAAACCGAGTTTCGTCATTTCTTAAATCACTAAACAGACGGCACTAAGTAGCAACAATCACTAAGTAGCAACTTTCCGTAAACACTTCTACTCCTGTTTATGGGGTGAACGCCATACTTCCTTTTGACTGCCCATAAAGCTCGTTTTCATAAATATCTATTGTTCTCACTCAAAATGAGGATCTTATCTAGTTCCCGGGAGGACACCGTGAGGGCGACTGATGGCAGTTAAGCTCACCCATTCTGTAATGTAGCTGGCACCGCACTGCCGTTCACCGCTCATATCGAACCGGAGGCCACTGTATCTGTACGAGGTTTTCTTTTGTTTATCTTATATTAAATATACTCTTTTATAATTTTCAAACTTCATCAATCTTATTATTTACACCTTATTTTTTTTTTCTCAAATATTTTGGAATGGTCCTCTACTGAATCTCTAAACGATTTGGATTGGACTCTCTCGGTCAGTTATAAGATATTCTTTAAAAAAAAATAATAATAAAATTGAAATTAGGCGTCTTTCGTCTGATTGCAATTTTAGTGTTGTTGTGTATTAAAGAAAATAGAAGAAATGGAACTGGATCTTAAGACGAGATAAACATTTAAAATCATTTATTGTAATAAGAATAAGATCTGTTTCTACCTGGTTTCTCCATGAGGTTGTGTTGCCAGCAGTTTGAGGCTTGGAGTCGTGAATGTTCCAGTTCTAAACATATAAAAAGGCTTGAATAATTAAAAAAAACGTATATAATATATACAAATTAAATTCATATGTGATAGTAAGATGTTGTGGGACAAGATATACAAATTATATACTTTTTATTATTTGTATATTTTGTTATTCTGTGATAGATGGACCACTGATGATGACGCTGTAGCGTCGAAAACCGGTTCTGGTCTAAAATAAAACAGTGGGAAGACATCTTTTATTTCTATGAAAAATTAAATTGGTTAAAAATATATATATGTATATATGTCACAAAAATTTATTAGTTACATTGGCTGTTTATATTTGGAACTCTCTTGACGTTGGTCGTTACTGTACAAACCGAGATTTCTAAATACGATGAATATCAATGGTAGGGGGAGGGGGGGGGGGCTCTTTTTTTAGTAATTGAAGATCTGAGAACAAAGAAAACCTTTTGGTGACCATGTGGCCGCCAAAACTTTATTTTTGGAAAAGAAGGACATTCTATCATTTTTATTGTCTTGAAATATAGTTTCTGCTTATATAGCGTAGCCATGGCTACCGTGAGTTATGAATATTTGACGATTTCATGGTTTCGAATTTTGCTCACATTGGGAATATTGATTGGATGTATACATTAAAAAAATAATGTTTAACGAAGTAATGACTTGGCAGTTAGTTATTAACTACGAGGTCATATCGCCTACTACCTGAGCGCTCTTTCGTCACTCTGGTAGATATGAGCCCGAATCTACAGTGGAAGTCCTAAATTTTGCCTTCCCAGGTTTAGTTAGCTAGGATAGGGGTCTTAAAGTGGCTGACATCGTACAGGCTCAGGCCCATCGCTTAACGTCCCAAGGAAGGATTTTCACCTCCCGTATAGAAAACCTAAGGGTCTTGGCCGTGATTCGAACCCGCGATCTTGAGCTGAGAAAGCATTATGATTTGTATCTAACTTCGCCAACTGGAGTAATACAGGGGTTCTGTAGTTGTGAAATCGAAATTTTTTTTTTTAGATATTTCTTCAATATTTGAAACGTTCAAACTCTAATAACTTTTTTTTTTTTTTTTTTGCATTGGAGGGGGAAATGCTGTGACGCACATCCAGGGAAGGTAGCCCTGGATAGTGTGGGACTCGAGCCGATTCACCATACCCACTAAAACCCCCTCCTTGCCGATCCTGATTCCCTTCCGCGGAACTGACGGTCTGTCATTACTTCGCGGAAGGGAGGAAGGGTGGCTGGTAACGCCCCTTCTTCTGTTTTATTACCGCTACTGTTCCTTGTCAGCCCTCTCCTGAAGGGCCAACCCGCCCATGATGAGCGCTGCAAAATCACAGCCTTCATCCCACGACTCCTGGGAGCGCAGCATAGCGTCCACGTAACTGGTAGCAGTCAGTGGGGCGCCCATGCTGCACTCCAGATTTTTCCTTCCCTCCTCAAATCTGGGGCATTTGAGGAGGACATGCTCCGCCGACTCCGTCTCACCAAGGCACGCGGGGCAGTCTGGTGTTGTTGCTGCCCCGATTTTGTGGAGGTACCCCCGGAACCCACCGTGTCCCGTGAGTACTTGGGTGAGGTGGTAATTCACCTCCCCATGCTTCCTGGTGAGCCAAGGCTCGACTCGAGGGATGAGCCGATGGGTCCACCGTCCCTTTGTGGACTTGTCCCATTCTTCCTGCCACTCCCTAATTGTCCTGGCCCTCTCTGGCTCTGCTGGACCAGGGCTGGCCCCCGCGTCCTGATAGAAGACCCGGTTTCCCCTGCGGTCGTAGCGCTGCACCACCTCTTCCACCTGAACCGGGTCTTGTTTCCTTTTGAAGTGTCGCGTACGCTCCCGTGCCAGTAGGTCAATGGGGGGCAGCCCAGCAATTACATAGGCAGCGTCGCCAGAAACTGTTTGGTAGGCGCATGCGACTCTCAGTGCGCTTCGCCTGTGAGCGGGGGCGATCAGCCTCAGGTATGAGGGAATCCTCGTTGCATCTGCCAAACTCTAATAACTGTCGTTGTATGAATTTATTGACATGAAATTTCATATGTAAATTCAAAACCTAAACAAATATACAAATCCATAATAGAGGGTACTGTTCTCTGTGGTGCTGAGACATGGACAGAGGACAGTGAAAAGGAAAGAAGAGAAAGCACTGCTGGACTTGGAAATGAATTTTTGGAGACGAAGTAGACGGATATCCAGACTAGAACATATCCCAAACACAGACATAAGGAGAAAGGTTAAACAAGATCTAACGATCATCTATTACATAGTAACAAAACAGCTTGGTTGGTTCGGTCATGTAATGAGAATGGGAACAGAAAGATGGCCAAGACGTTTACTTGATTTCACCCCACAAGAAAGAATAAAAAAAGGCAGACCGAAAAAAAATGGATCGAAGATGTTAATGCAGGAATGGCAGCGCGAGGGCTGAGGGACGGACAATGGGAGGACAATAAAATGTGGAAGAAAGCTCTTTTTGGAGACGACATATGAACCTATGTTTGTACAATCAGTCGTTTAATAAATAAATTCAAAACCTCATGACGATACCTACTTATTTTCCACAAATTCGACCAAAGAGGAGGGGGATCATATGGATCATTTTCTCGACCCAAAAACTCTATCTGCCGATGTAATGAATGTATCGATACAAAATTTAGTTTAGAGGATTCAGAAGTCATTTTGCAAGTAAAAATTGATTTTTAGCCCAAATGGTCGTTTGATTCAAGAGGGAGAGAGAAACATTAATTGACTAATTCGTGCTGGAGAACTGCTGAACTTCTCTATTTACATTTCCTTGCTGAACCTAAAGAAGTTGCGGAGCGATGCTTTGCCAATTTTTTTGGACTTAGAACTCATATTTCCAGAAAGTAACAGACACACAATGGAAGAATGTACTATTATCACTGATTACCTGAGGCTTCTTCTCTGCAGCGCAGCAGCTGCTTGATTGTACCGCTGGCAGCAGCACCTCACAACAACTCCAACCCTAAACAAGAAAAATAGTTACATATATATATATATATATATATATATATATATATATATATATATATATATATATATATATATATATATATATATATATATATATATATATTTAATAATGAACATTTAACGTAATGCTAACTGAAGTTACCAAAAAAATATAATGTTATTCTTATTTTGGACATCAACTATACGCCTCAAACTTATGAGAAGTATGAATGAAAAGGAATTTTATTGTGGGACCGAGGTCCCCTAAGAATAAATACATACTCAAAGTAATGAAATAATTAAATAAAGTATCAATATGCCGTATAAATAAATAAATATGTGTTATTGTGGTTTAAAATCTAGACAATAATAAGTACAGAAATAACAAATTAAAACTAACAGCTTAATAATTAGCAATAAACGAAAATAAATGTATCTATAAAAGAAGAACGTATATAATAAAAATGCTATATAAATATGAAGAAAATAAAATAATTTAATAAAAATAGACAGAGCATAATACATTAACGGTTAAATAAAAGGGGAAGGAAGGATGCCCAGACAAGGTGTGAAATAAAATTAATTTCAGAAAGTAGGGGCAAAACAGAAATGAGAGAGAAGAGAAAGAAAGGAAAAAATAAAATAAATAAATAAATAAAATGAACAAATAAATATTATATTTATGATAGAATAAGACAACGAAATAACACATTTAGAGAAAATGGAAAAAAATAACAAAAATGAAATAAATAACTAAAATAATTATAGATAATTGATATTGTCGAATGGGAAAATACGGGAGAGAGGGAATGGAAAACTAATCAGAGAGAAGTGGTTTGTTCAGCGAAGAGGAATTGGAATAGTGAGGATTTGAAGGTAGTCACGGAAGGAGAGTGACGGATTATGGGAGTCAGGAAGTTGTAAAGAGAGGAGGCTTGGGACAAGGAACGAGTTGTGAAGGGATTAGATATACAATAATAAAGACTACACAAAATAAAAAGGGGGTATGCCGCATCCATACCAAGCGCACGGTTCAAGAGAAACTTCTTTTGTCTTTATTAAACATGCGAATTAAATAAACAAATTAATAAATATATATATACAATTTATTTGGTTTATTATAAGTATTAACTGTTTTAAAGTAGATACATTTTAGGTTAATAAAAGGTCAATAAAAATATTAAAAATTATATTTTATTACCTTTAAGTTTACATGTGTAAATTGAATTAAATTAATTTGGAATAGAAACATTTTAATCAATAATTAAAATTTAATCAATAAGAAACTAATAATTTTAATAAATTTTAATAATTTAAAAATATAAATGGAGTGTAATTATTAAAAATTACGTTTATGTTGACTTTCTTGTTTCTGTATTTGCTTTTGTCTTGGACGGAATTGTCGAACACGTTCCGTTGATGCTTTTGGAATTTTTAACTATTTAAGACTAACACTCAGAATAAAACTAAACGTATTAAATTAATAATGAAACGTATTATTTTACGCATAAACTGTATACAAACACGTAGCACGCAAGAGATGAGGTGTCGACACCGACCTAAACTCATAGTTGACAAGTGCTACTCATCCCCCTCGCCTTATCGTTTCATGTTTGAATTTTTATGTCGAGGTAATTCCGATTCATTAGTCTCGCTGAAGAAGTTTCACTTCAATAATGAATTTGAACTATGAAGAATTATGCTCATACATTTAATTATAATATTATACTTATTATTATTAATAATAATGAGGGCGCCGGTAGCTCAGTGGTATGCGTGCTTGCTTTCTGATCTCAAGTTCGAAACCCGGCCGAGGCCCATAGTTTATTTTATCTGGGATGTTAAGCGATGGTCCCGATCCTGTTCGATGTCAGGTACTCGTTAAAGATCCCCTATCCCCTGTGACGAAAGAGCGCTCTGGTAGTAGGCGATATGACGATGCAGTTGAAGCGCTGGCATAAGTCATAATAACTAACTATAATTATAATGGTTAGTTTGTTGTCATATTGCCTACTAACTGAGCGACAAAAGAGAGCCCTTAGTCCTAGTGCACTGAGAGTCCTAAATTTTCCCAACCCAGGTTTAGTTACTATGGATAGGGGTCTTAAACCTGAATGTACAGGCTCGGGATCATCGCATAATGTCCTATTCGAAGGACAGAATGCTCATGTTCATGTTTTAACTCCCAGACAAAATCCTAAGGGGCATCGTTCGGGTTTCGAATCCGCCTTTGAGCTACCGGCGTCCTCTATAATTATTATAAAAATTACTTTTATACTCGCTTATATATTGAACATTTTCAAACCAAAATATTCCTTAACCATGTAAATAATCGGTAAATCTTGTCTGAACTTTATCTAGAAACTTTCGAAGCTAACTTTGTTTGATGGCACATTTTTGTACATACGTGTAACTATATCAATTGTTTTGAACTCCTCAACATATGCACTTCAATTTCCCTTCCCATTATGTTCGTATCAAAGTTTACTTACCTCTGTCAGTCTGTTATAACCTAAAAATTCATCTTTATCCTTTATTTTCTTAAAAGCAGTTTCTCCGGTTTTCCCTACTTCTGAAGATGCCTTATTCGGCTCTTCGGCAACGTTTTCTGCTGGAATGGCCTCAGTTTCCTTAAAACAGTCAACATTTTTAAGATTTCAAAGTATTTTCCTTTCTGAATGTTTTCATTAATTTTTTTATGAAAGACAAAATGAACTATTGATTAAGCACTCTTTTAAAAAGATTTCAAGGGTTTGCAGACAGAGTTTTTTGATCGCATGTTTTAATTTTACTTTTCAAAATATTGTTTTTTAAAAAAGAGTGATTTATATTAAAACTTAAAGTTGAATTTACTAACAATATTAACTAACACTGAATAACCGGTACAGATTCGGATTTATAACAACCTGATGTTTTAGGTTCTTACTTAACATTAATAAAGGTTAAAATTAAATAAATAATGGAGCCATACTTCCATAGAAGGCTGTTCGACTGAAGTGAAACATTCCGCATCCACAAAATCGTCTTCAGGGCCGTCCGACAGAAGGGTGTCCACTTGATCCTGCAAGCAAGCAAATAATTCAAATATGGATTTTTCATGTCTTCCTAAAATACTGAGCATCCTCGTTGTACTTAGCAATGTACAACTCAATAAAACAACTTAATAAATAGAAGAATGAAACATTTTCAAAAAAATCGTCAACGAATTTTATTTTTGCCAAATGTCTCAGTGGCTGGTCGGAAGTTCATAAATGTTTGTTATGGGATATTACAGTTTAAAGTTTTACACTGCTCGATCAAGTCGAAGAAAGAATTTTATTATAATAATTGATATTTTAATAATATATACAATCAGTAACAAAAATTTTCGGACAATTTATAATTTTGTTTTTCTTTTGCAGTTACACATAGTTATATGGCAAAATATTTAATTCAAGCAAAGTTTTAAATTTCGAGATCTTCAATCATTTCAAAACGCCGTAAAACAATTAATTAAACATTTACAGCTAATAGGAAATTTTGCATTAATAATTGAAGACAAGAAATTCACGTAACAAAATTTTCTGGACACCTGTTGTTTGTTTTGTAAACAAATGCGACTCTGATCATGATCTTTAATCCCTTCTCAACCAACCGCTAATACCGAACAAATAAAATGTGTTTATATCCTTCTATTACTGCATTCAGTAGTTATTTGTATTTCCTGCTGTCAAGATGGGTCGAACATCTTTTGAAGTTCAACAGATAATAATTTTTAATTATGAAAAAGGATTAAGTGTCCGCAAAATCAGTGGTATGGTAGGCCGAAGTAAAAGCACCGTAGCCGATGTAATTCGAAGGTATAAGCACGAGGATCGGATAGATTTGAAATCTTCCTCTGGCCGTCCAAGAGTATTAAACGACCGAGAAAGGTGTAGCGTTGTCCGGAAAATTAAAAACAAGCCCTCGAGGAGTGCACCTCAGATCGTTGCCGAGGTATACAGAGAAACGGGAAAGAAAGTTCACCCACAAAATGTTCGAAGAATTCTAAAAGAAGCAGGATATAATGGGAGAGTACCAAAAACCGTTTGTGAGTGAAAAAAATATAAAAAAAGATTGAGCTTCGCAAAAGAGTTCCAGAATCATTCAGAAATTTTTTGGAGTAATGTCATTCATCTGCGAGGTAAAATAAACTTAAGCACTCCGTCCTTCGGATGGGATGTTAAGCGATGGTCATGAGCCTGTACGATGTCAGGTCAAAGCGTTTGAGCTCTCACATAAACACACGCATGCAATTGATCTCTGATGTTCACACGATTACAAAATTTTTAGTACATATTATTATGTATACATATATTATATGTATAGGGAAGTAAACAAAAGTAAAGTAATAGTATATGTATACATATATTACATGGAAGTAAACGGACATGATCTGGAAACATTTATTTGTCGAAATATCGGAGAAAAAACGTTTAAATTAGAAAAATTGGGTACTTAGTTTCTTTAGAGGGAAGGTGGAGGGGATAGAGTAGGGGGAAGGGACGGTTTCTGCCGAGGGTCAGCGCTGCTGTCGCTCTCTTCCAACGTCATATCACAAAAATCTAGTTTTCTGACATTACATGACCTGAGATTTCTTTTTATGTTGAGGAACATTTTCTACGGTTCGGGGATCCGGCCATCTTTGTCGATTTGGGAATAGATGTCGGTAAATTTGTTCTGCTAGCAGACTGTTGCCTCCATCAGCCCCGTAAGCATAAATCATGTTAACGTATTCCCGGGTAACTGTTTATTGGAACTAATAATGTTTACATTAGATAATACGTCTAACGATGGTTTTCAGTTTCAAAATCCATTGTACCGATTAGTATTTTTTTTTTTTTACTCTAATCCTCAACAGAAGCCAACAATGGGGAAAACAAAAATAAGTTTATTTATTCAGAGGAAATAATTAATTAATTATTATTTCAGAGAATAATAGTAATTTGGTAAATTTAGAATATCCTAGCGAATGGAGAAAACAAATTACGGTAAATTGGAAATTTGCCGAAAAATGTTGTTATAATTTTTTCAACACAATGTTCAGTACAAAACATTTTTTCATCTCTGAAAATTAATAACGTAATAATTTCAGTTTTTTAAAAATAATGAATTAGTTAATTTTACAAAAAGTCTCGCTTTGTGTAAGTTAGGTTTACCCATGTTTTTCATCTTTTCTCCTGTCTCACTCCGGCAATGGTCGACAATAAAGAACAACATAAGGTATTTTTTTAAAGGGCCATATTTTTGTTAATTTTTGGTGAATTTGGGACATTCTAGCGAATAGAGAAAACAAATTACGGTAAACTGAAAATTTGCCAAACAATTTAAACAGGTGTACGTTTTGAAATAAACGTTAGCCTCCTATTTCTATCTTTTCGATTTTCATGTCAAAAAACATGTCACCTATTAGGAAATTTAACGTAGATTACGACAGTGTAGTCAGATTTCACTTTACCTTAACCAAAAAGTGATATTTACGGACATTTTGCTAAAAAAACGTGGTTATCGTAAAATTATTTAAAATCTCATTTATTTCTACACTAAGTTGAAACGGATTTTTATTACCCCGGTTTCTTAGTGTACTTGAGTGGGGCATTCACCCCCCCGAGTATTGTCATCTGCTTGCGATACACCCTGTATAGCGTGATAAGTGTTTAAAAAAAATATATTCACATTCAATTTATAATTTTCTGCTATGTAGATCTTCAGATTCTTCTAGTCATTTATGTGTTGTATTAAGAACAATTTCATCTTTAATTTATATTTTATTGGGTTAAAACAATGAACTGATTTCCCCTTCAGGGAAGTTGAATGCTATCAGTGTGGCCACCAATAAGGCACAATTGTATTTTGATGCCATTCACTCCCTTATTTTAATTGTAATTAGAATTGTTTTTGTTCACATCAGAGTACTTACAATTTTAAATTCAAGCATATTGTAAAATTTCTGAACATTTCTGCCATTTTAACAAGTCTCTGTATATACTGGGGGAAACGATGCCCAGTCTCTGGTGACGCTGTTCGCCCACTGTGGAAAAGTTTTGGTATTTTGCTAAATTTTGACATACATTAATAGTCTTTACGCTTTCTGACTGCTATTATGATTAACCAGACGAGTCAACTACCACAATTAACCTTAATTAGTTAGGATATTCCTTCGTTGTGATTTAATAGACATTTTCAATATTAGAATTTGTGTTAGTTTTCCTTAAACTGGGGAATTTAGTATGTTTTGAAATACTGGATGAGCAAATATGCATATGCAAATCGTAACTGCACAGAATTTTACCATAGGACTGTTTGTGTACTTTTTAAATTTATAGTAATGGTCCAAATTCAATTAAATGAGTTTTAGTATAATATAGTAGGTACTGATGGCTATTGAAACCCACAAACAAGCCTATGGGAATATATATGTGCAGGTCCGACCTGCACATATAAGTATATTCATTAAAAAAAAAAAGAGTTAATAAAAGCCAACAATTATTAAAGTTGCCATGACAAAAGTTTTATATATGTATATATTTCATATATATATATATTTTTTTTTCATTTTTTTAAACTGTTGAACCTATTTTAACCAAATTGTTATATATGTAGTTTTAAGGCCTAAACAGTTAAAAATATATTTAAAAATGTATTAAATGGCGAAGCAAGGGAAAAACATTGAACAAGTGAATCAGTTTTAGGCATACCTGCCTATGGCAACAAATAGTAATTCACTTCCAATAAAAAATTACATTTATTAAATTAAATTGTATTGCTTATTTTGTTAAGTTGTTTTGATTTGATTTTCTCATCATAATTCCCAGTTTCAACTGAAACTATGTAGATTTCCCTGTCAAAAAGGTTGGCACCACTGAAATGAGCTATTAATTTGGTTATTTTAATTTATTTTTAATCTAAAATGAAGAGGAAAGTCAACTTTTAATACAAAAAATTAGTGTAAACAACTTCCAATTAATATAGAGAAGCAAGGTTTGCTAGATATTTTGCCACTTCTTCGCCATGAGGTAATTATAAAAAATTAACAACAGATGAAAGTGGTCATGTACTTACAAAGTACCAAGATTTATCGGCTGAAAATGAAGAACCTGTTTTTAAATTAAGGGCATAAAAAGAAAATTCAAATGAACTCTATTAAGAAAATTGATGACACAAATAAAAAAATCTAGGACGACAATTATATCTATTATAAAATAGAAAAAAGATAAAACCATAGTTTGAAAATGATTCGCATAAAATGTTTTTTATAAATTAATTTTCATTTTTTATCATTCATGATTTCATTATCAAAAAACAATACATGCAAATATTAATCTTTGACTGTAATTTATGTTTCACTCTAAAATTTACTAGGTTATTTTATTATGTTCGTTTTTCTACTAAATAAATAAATTTTATTTCTTGGTTTGTCTACAGAAGAAAATATTTAAAGGAATAAAAATGTATGCCTATAATAAATTGTCTTTTTTCTTCTTTTTGAATAAAATAATCATGGGTTTGCAGTCAAAAAATATGCTAAATTGAAATTACAGTATAGAACTGAAGCTGCAATCCAATCAATCACAGTGAACCAAATTCGTTCTTCCGGGAACTATTCGACATAAGTCATCCGCCTAAACTATTGAATATTAGGTTTTAATGTTTTTTTTTTAAATGGTGAAATACTACTTAGACAACTAAAATTCGAAATCCGATGTTATCTCATTTTTCAAAAAAAATCGTTTTTGAGGTAGGGTTTAGATATTTTTTAAATTTAATAAAAAAAAAAATTATTTTTTATTTTCTGGTGAAATTTAATTAAATGTAGTAATTAATACATATGATATACAAGTGTAGGTACAAAAGTTGTTATTTTGATGGGTCATGGTCAGATTGTTGAGCGGGGAGAGAGTAGTCGTGGGACTAGAATTGTATAAAAGAGGGGGAGGGCTTAATAAGACCTTCTTATACCAACCACTTTTGTACAGATTCCCCCCCCCCCCCCTCCCCCCCCCCCCCCCATCTCCCATTAAAATTCATTTCATACTGGCATTATTAGGTAAAAGACAGACTGATAGACATCATCGCGCGAAAATGAACAAGAGGTGTTCAGGTGATCTTGAAACGTCATTTCCGTTGAAAACTCAATCTTGTATTTTCGCTCAATTAGAATAATAATAATAATATTTATTTCCGTTAAACTATAAAATTATTATTGGATACATTTTGGACAACAAAATAGATTATCAAATGTATACCTGTTGTATATATTTTATAATGATGTTAAATCTTAGAATAGAAACAAATAGGAATAATATAAAAAATAATATTATTAAAATAAATAATAAATAATAATAACGGGAGATACATGAATATAAAGTTCCTAGTGTTATAGGTATTATCACTCTCAGAGTTACGCTGTACAATATATAATATTTTCATATAGCTAGTAATGCTAGTGTGAATTAAGAAGGGGAAAGGAGGGAGAGAAATCTGTACAAATATGATTGGTATAAGAAATTCCTTTTGTGGTTACATCATTTTTATTTTGATTATCTCAAAGATACAAGCAATTTATGTATTTGCCTACCTGGGATTGTCCATGATGACCTTCGTTTTCTAATGCGAACTCAGCAAGACTCTCGACAAAACTTTCTTCTTCTTCCTAAAAATAAATAAACAAATATATAAATCTAGAATGGTGGATTAATGGCTGATGTGTGTAGGATGGGCAGATGAGACAAATCTACAAATAGTTCTTTATTTGCCCATTGAACTTACAAAGATTGTTGTACGAATACATTTCTGCGATCTCTGTCAATAAAGTGGAAATCTAATAAAATAAATAAAAACAAAGAACTTGTGCCACTTTTATATTGTCTAATTCCATAAAAATATATACATAAAGTGTCCCGGTTTTGGCCGACACCCTGTCCCAAGGGAAGTCAATGTGGGGTGAGAATTCCTTCTCTAACATATCATATACAAATATTTGATATAATAATACTATTATATTATTGATAACTCAAATATTTAAATGTAATGTTAAGATAGGACTTCCCACCTCTCATGGACTAGGGGACAGGGTGTCACAGACTTAGGTAATCCCAGGTAACCTGAGCATTGTATAAATATGACAACCTAGCAAACTTAAATGTCACTCTTGAATTTTGTGCTGACGATGGCATATATGTATATTGTGGTGGGCTGGTGTTTTACACCTAGGAACCTAAGTATCCAATGCTCTTCCATCTTATTTTGTTACCTGTATATTTATACTATCTAAACCAAGTCCTTCATGAAGTACCCAGTCTCCGAGTTTCCTTAATGAACCTGAGAATGCTCCCATAGTCCAATCTTCTATAGTCCTCCTCTGTGATTACATCACCAAAAATGTTGAATCTCGTCCGCGCATATCATGAGCATATACCCAGGAAGTGTGCCACCGTCTCGTCTTCTTCTCCAAACCTATCACAGGTAGGACTGTCCTTGACTCCTACAGTGTGTGTCTATTGAACGGACCGTGTCCTGTGAGAACTCCAGTTAGTTGCCGAAGCTGCTTCGTTCCTTTTGAGGTTCAGGATCCCATCCTTCAACACCTTGGACTCCCCTCCCAGGAACATCTACGACTGTCTCCATGTGGTTTTCTCTCTCCATGATTGCTCCAAATGATCTTTAGTCCACTTTTTTTTCCGGGTTCGGTATGCCTCCCGGGATATTCCTAGTACTGGCCCTGGCCCCATGAAGGGCTTACTTGAACCTTCCTTGACTAGTCTGCCTCCTGACCATGACATAAAACTTTATGTATATATTTTTCTGTAATTAGACAATATGAAATTTAAACAATTTCTTTGTTTTATTTATTTTACGAGTGTTGGCCATTCACAAAAGGTTTATCTGTTTAGGTTCCTGTTGATTATTCATGAAAATGTAACTTGTACCCCGTCGCCTCTCTGCTCATCTTATAATTGGAAGATCTACATAAGTTAAGACTTATGAGTTAATAACGGAGTTGCGGATACCATCTCTCTTCCATCAGCAGGGTGGCCACACAAACCCCAATATGAAATTCCCTGACATTTTCCTAATTTCCTGGTTCCCTTTCTAAAATTCCCAACAGTTCATCACCATTATTTCTTGTCTAATCTTTTACAATTTCTATATTAATCCAATTATTATTTGACACTATAGTTCTTGTTAAAGTAAGAAACCATTTGTTTCAATAACAATTTGTATAAATTGTCACTCATTGCAACAAACTTTGAAATATGGTTTTATTATTGGTAATTTTTTTGAAAAATTATAAAAATTAAGAAAAAAATTGTGATGTGACCATTTCAGGACTACCTTATATTAACCAAGCTTGCAGATCACTCTTTTTCCCCTTCACAAAATTATTTCATACAGGCTCTCAAGATGACGCTGTACAAAGAGACAAAATGAAATGATTTTGAGAAGGGAAGGGGGAGAGGGAGAGAGTGATATGTAAACGTGGTTGAGGTTAGGTTACGTTTTATGACTCATGCCCGGTCATATCACCTACTTCCAGAGCGCTCTTTCTTCACTCTGGTGGACATGAGGCGGACTCTACTGTGGGAGTCCCAAATTTTGCCTACGCTAAATTTTTATTCACCTAGGGCAGGGGTCTTTAACGAGTACCTGACATCGTACAGGCTCGGGACCATGGCTTAACGTCCCATCCGAAGGACGGCGTGCTTAAGTTTATTTGACCTCCCAGATAAAATAAACTAAGGGCCTCGGTCGGGTTTCGAACCCACGTTCTTGAGCTCAGAAGGCAAACACGAATACCACTGAGCTACCGGCGCCCTTAAACGTGGTTGATATAAGAAAAAAATTTGTAATGGCCACATCACATATATTTTTCTTAATTTTTATAATTTTTCAAAAAACTACTAATATTTTAAAATTCGTTACTATGAGTTACGATTTAAAAATTACAATTAGATATATTCCTTATAGACAGTTTGAATTCTCACCTCAACCCAGACCTCGACTCTCCTCTACACTAATTAAAAACAGCTGATGGTCGTGTTTTGTTTTTTTATTCATGGGTTGTAATATGTTGATTAGCGACTGTAGATTCTAATTGTAGGAATATTGAGGGTCAGTCAAAGATGGAAGAAAACAGGCAACACTATTCAAACGCCAACGTTTCGATACATTTGATATCATCAGGGCCTACAAACACACAATGGGGGGGGGGATCAAGATTAGAGTCTTGATAAACATTACTGAACGTTAAAATAGACATTGTAATAAGTTAAACATTGAACCTGACTTACTATGAATACATGTACACTAATACAAATAATAGTAATGTATTCATATTGAATTTTTAAATATGAATACATTACTATTATTTGTCTATTTCCATGATTATCAATGTTTATGTTTAGTAATGTATTCATATTTAATTTTAATTTGTATTAGTGTACGTTCATGTTTATGGTTAACAATATATATCTATAGTCAATTTTAATGTTGAATAATGTATTCATAGTAAGTCAGGTTCAATTTTTAACTCGTTGTTAAATGTCTATTTTAACGTTCAGTAATGTTTATCAACACACTAATTTTGTTTAATTGTGATTCTAATCTTGATTCCCCCCATGTTTGTAGGCCCTGATGATGATATAAAACATATCGAAACGTTGGCATTTGAATAGTGTTTTCTTCCATCTTTGACTGACCCTCAATATTCCTACAATTCATGGGTTGTTTTAAAACAAAATGCATTCATATTATTATTCACTAATTTAGTTGCTTCTTGGATTTTATTTTATACTAATAAATATAGTTAATTTAATAATATTAATAATTTGAACGTGTGTATTTTTTATACATCACATCTGTATAAGTATACTTACTAATACCGATTGAGAACTCCCTTCTGTCAAATCAGACATCTTCTCGACGTTCCCCAGCTTTCCATATCATATCTTTGGCACGTATTAACTTTTAGCAGGACAGATTCTGAGCCTTTAGTTTTCTGAAAAAAGTATGTTGTATATATAAAAAAAAATCTTAATGTTCAAAGTTTTTTTAAAAATATATTTAAAATGTACATGTTCATAATGATATTAAGAAATATAAAGAAAAACGTATGAACACGTACATATTTGTTAAATCGTGGGTGAAAATGGTAGCAATACCCAATAGCAATATTTAAAAAAAACACGTTTGTCTTTATATTTTTTATTGTTTCACAATATTGTTATGTTTCACAATATCTGTGCAAAAAATGTTAAATATGATAAAGATATTTGGTTGTTGAGAACAATTTAACAGTTTTTTTTTTACTCCCCCAGCTCTACGAAATATAGGGGAAGTTATGTAATCAGTCACAAATTCGATGCTGAATTTTCAACGGAATTTGAAAAAAATGTTTGTGCGTCTAGGTTTTTGTGAACACAGTAACTCCCAGTAGAATGAATGTATCAACACAAAAGTTTATATGTGTACTTAGAACGCTCTATGGACGACGCCTATTAATTTTCAGCCACAAGGAAAGGGGGGATTATGGGGGAAGATAAACACAAATACTCGAATAACTGCCCTTGTAATGAATGTATTGACTCGAAATTTGATATGTATATCCAAAAAAAAAAACTATAAGAACATCTATTAATTTTCAGCAGGAACTGCTGAATGAGAGGAGGGGATCAGAGGAACCTAATACTACCGATGTAATGAATTTATCGACTCGAAATTTAGTATGAGAATTCAGAAGCCACTATGTAAGTCAAATATTGATTTTTAGCCAAAATAATCGATTGGTCTTGGAGGGAGAGCAAAGTCGTAATTGATTACTTCGTGCTGGGGAAGTTCATAGTCGGTGATTACCCATCATTTTTGGCGGCTCTCTGCCAACACGTTATCAAGTTTTGAATCACAGATTCTTAAAACTGCCTTAATGTTTTTACAAAGAATGTTTCGATGTGAGATAATTATTGATAATTTGACTGAGCAATTTAAAGATATTATTTTCATGTCAAACTATTATTTGATATGTGTGCTTTCAGATTAGAGCCCACACATGACCTGGCAGCCACTTTGATACTCCTCGTCTCAGGTCCTTACCCGCTGAAGATTCAACGTTGAAGAACGCTGAAGATTCAGGGGGGGGGGGGGGCACGTGCCCCCCTGGCCAGACCAAAAAACCAAGAAAAATTAAATAAACTAAAAAAATTTTAGATAAAAAAATTCCGTCTCAATGGTCTCTGCATGCTAAGCGTGCAGAGAAAGTTGCTGGAACACTTCAAAGAGGAAGTTCTTTCACGATTTTTGGAGGATAAACGAAAATTGTGTTTTAGTTAAATGTACATATACAAAACAAGTCATATTATATTTATTTAAATTTACATGAATTCGATCATTTCATTTCCTTGCTCAAAATCTTCATTTATGTTTTACTTTATACTCTTAAAGCTGATTTTACATGCGCAGTAAAAATGCAAAGCGCAGCTGTGATTTATTTAATTCTAAAAGCAGAGAAACCATAGCGTACATTTAGGTACTGCTGCTGCTCATTGCATTTTTGCTGCTCATGTAAAGTCAACTTAAGTATTACCGTCAGTGGTTGCCTCAGGGGAGTTCTAGAGGTCCACGCAACGCTAACCACGGAAACTGCGGGCTGTGCCTATACCCCCCCCCCCCCCCCCCTCCCCTCGTAGCTAACTTTGCCCCCTCCTGCTCAAAATCCTGGCTACGCTCCTGACAAGTGCATATAACGTTCATTGTTATAAAAAACAAGAACTATAAAAGATATAATTAACTATTAAAAGACATTGTTACATTATAGTGTATTTAAGACACTATAGAAGCCATTCTTATAACACAATAGGTGTGTTGGACTTTGGACACATTGAGTGAGAGATAATTTAGAAGGCGGACAATGTTTTTGGAAAATTAGTACTCTCAACAACAGATAGAACTTTATAATATTTGCAGAACTAAGGTAAGACTACGAATCATTTATTGTTTGTTTTTGTGACTTATGCCCTTATATCGTCTACTACTGTTTAATCTATATGCCCGACTCTACTTTGGCAGTTCTAAATAAGCACTAGTTGAGGAATCATGTATTACAGTTTAATTTGCACAGTTACGCAAATAAAAACAATACTAAAGTTTATATATTAACTTTATTTATTTAAATACTGAACCTATAAAAGCCTGTTTCACCATTAGAATTCTCAAATCACTATTTAATACACATTGTGATTCATATATCATATCGCCAACTACCAGAGCGCTCTTTCATCGCTCTGGCGTACATCAAACTCAACTGTGGGAGTTCTAAATGTTGCCTACTCTACTTAGTTTTGTTACCTACGGTAGGGTTTTTTCACCATAGATGACATCTCACAGGGACCATCGCTTAACGTCCCATCCGAAGGACGGCATGCTCAAGGTTTACATATTTATATATAAATTTATGAGAAATATCCATAAATAATTTGTCTAATTATAAACAATCCAAAAAAATAACAAAATCAGCCAATATAACTCACTGTGGACTACCTCCGTCATAACTAGCCAGGCACTCTTCGAGAAGCTCTTTGGGATTTGTAAAGTTCATAAGCTATGAATGATGTTTTGATCCTATGATAGGTTTTTGTTTAGTTTATCAACAGATTCGTTCGATCATATGCACATTTTTTAAAATTATATTAAGTGATAAGAAAATATTGTTTGTAACATTATTGACTCCAGATAATTACAAACTAAACCATTTGAAGAAAATAAAAATAACAATTTTATACGTACAGGGCATGTAATTTTCAAATATTCTTCATTATAATTAAACTATGTGTTCTGAAAATGGTAATACATACATATGTTCTGAATAGGTATTGTTCAAGTAAGGTTACGTATAAAAATGTATGATGTCAAACCATAACCCATATGAGTTACAAATGATTTAAAGCGTTTTCTTTATATGGTGTTTCTAACCTCGTGTTATGTCACTAATGCAAGAAGAAGACTTAAAAAAAAAATCTTTATTTCTGTTTCCAGTGCACGAAGCACTCTACACAGCAAAAAAAAAAAGAAAAAAAAAAGATAAATAGTTTAGTATAAAGTGTCCTGGTAAAGGCGAGGTTTTAGCCTTCTGTTTTGGGTTGGTTGGCCCAATTCATAGAATTCAGCACCCGATACCAAAGATAGCCCTTCGTGGTGAGACGTGGTAATTTTTTTCAAGAAGTCTGCGATATCTGCAAGGCCGGTTTCCCGACAAATTGTGCGGTAACTGCCAAACGGAGAACAAATTTTCAAATCTTCGAAGTTTTTGTATGTTTGTTTTGTTTGTGCCCAGCCAGATGGGGGCAGCATATGTGAATAGTGGTCTGAGTAGAGATGTGCAGAGAAGAATGCTACAAGTGTACTTGAGTGGCGATCTTCTGTTGATGAGGGGGTAGAGTTGTGATAGTCAGGTATATGCTTGCGTGAGTTTGTTGTTTATGTGTTGATTCCATGTTAATGTATTCAAATTAATACCAAGATATTTAATTGTTTCGTGGTTAGAAATGTAGTCTATGAAAACGTTGTTCATGTGTAGTTTTGTCAATGTGGTAGTGTCTATTCTTCGAAGAGGGAACATTTTGGCCCCCGAACTAAATAAAAAATAATAAATAACAAATATTATGAAGGGATTTTTATGAAAACTTGTTTATAACTTCATTTTATTGAACACAAACTTAAAAACGTCGGATTAAAATCTTTAATATATTTTGACTAAGCTGCATCATGAGAGGGCTGGTTTCCAGATTAACACGCTTAAATTGAATTAGTTATTGTGACTCATGACCGGGCTTTTAACAACGATGTCATATCGCCTACTACCAGAGCGCTCTTTCGTCACTCTGGTGGACATGAGCCCGATTCTATTGGAATCCTATATTTTGTCTACCTTAAATTTTTATTCACTTAAGGTAGGGGTTTTTCTGGGTCCCCTTTTCAGATTTAGCTTAAAATCTTGCAGCTTTTTTAGCGCTATGTTTCACATCTCCCTCAAAATCCTCGATCTCCTTATTTCTATGAACATTACCTTCCGTTATTGTCCTCTTGAGGGTTCTTCAATCCCTAAATTCGAGTCTACATCCCACTCACACATGAGTTTTAGCTCTCCCTCTCAATCTTCGATTTCTTTATTATAGTTTCTGTACAATATAATTCGGATCGGACATTGAGTAATGGTCCTGAGCCTGTACGACGTAGATTAAAGACCCCTATCCCAGGTAACTCAACCTGGATATGCAAAATTTAGGACTCTCACATTAGAGTAAGGCTCATGTGAGAGAGCGCCGAAAGAGTGCTCTGTTAGTAAGGCGATATGACCTCATAGTCCAAGCCCGTTAACTATTGATGTTGGCCGAGCCAAATAAATGTGATATTCGTGCCTAAATCTGAATGGACATCACAATGGGGTTAGGAAGATGAGTTATGAGACATCTGGAGGGCTGAATCCGACAGCGATGTAACAGCTTGGGGTCATGTTACATCAAATCTACCTCAACGATATGATACGGCTTCTCATCACCGTCCTCAACTCTATTCCAACCGTCTGTCTTAAAGATACAACAAATGAGGCCCATTTGACAGTAGTCATGGGTAGACGGAAAGTTCTCGGAAATTAAAAAAATTAATTGATTAATATATTGATTTTTTAAATATATACGTTATATATAAAACGCTTGAGGGCGCCGGTAGCTCAGTGGTATGCGTGCTTGTCTTCTGAGCTCAAGATCGTGGGTTCGAAACCCGACCGAGGGCCTTAGTTTACTTTATCTGGGAAATTAAAAAAACTTAAGCACGCCGTCCTTCGGATGGGACGTTAAGCGATGGTCCCGCGAGGTCAGGTACTCGTTAAAGACCCCTACCCTAGGTGAATAAAAATTTAGGGTAGGCAAAATTTAGGACTCCCACAGTAGAGTCGGGCTCATGTCCACCAGAGTGACGAAAGAGCGCTCTGGTAGTAGGCGATATGACCTCGCCGTTAAAGCCCGGGCATGAGTCATAAAACCTAACCTAAACCTATAAAACGCTTGGCAGTACGTTTACAGTCCTTTTTCATTTTTGGCGATCCTGGCTAATATGTTAAAAAGAAGATTTTGATTGACAAAAGGAATAGTTAACATAGAGAACAGATGGGAGTGTTTCCCAATAAGAACCAATAATAAATAGATACACTCAGAAACTCTTACACAACCCAAAAAGAAAGAACTGTTAAATAGTAAAACATCACTAGCTTAAAAAAATCTATACAATACAAAAATTCTATATAATATATTGATTTTTTAAATAGGTTAGGTTTTATGACTCATGCCCGGGCTATAACTACGAGGTCATATCGCCTACTACCAGAGCGCTCTTTCGTCACTCTGGTGGACATGAGCCCGACTCTACTGCTGGAGTCCTATCTATTCCATATCCTACATTTTTATTCACCTAGGGCAGGGATCTTTAACGAGTAACTGACATCGTACAGGCTCGGGACCATCGCTTAATGTCCCATCTGAAGGACGGCGTGCTTATGTTTATTTTACCTCCCAGATAGAATAAACTAATGGTGGAGAAATGGGGGGAAAGTTCAATGGGGAGCTAGTTCAAGTGTTGTTTTCATTCATAAGTCCCGACTTATAGCGGTATGTTCCAATTTTTTTAACGAACTCCTGATATTTGTCAAACTACACCTGGCAGCCCTATTTGTGAGATAGCTCGTTTAACTCCTTGCTCCCAGAGCCACAACATCGTAAGAAAACATTTCGAATCTCCATTCTATAGAAAACTTTAAAAAAAAACAATACAAAATTCTAGGTGAAAGAGAAAAATATGTAGACATCATGACAGTCTTTGTCCTTGTATTAATTTAAAACATGATAAACCCAATTAAATGATTTATCGCTTCAATAATTATTCATGATTGTGTGTTTCTGTGTGTGTGTGATATTATATAATCTCATTTTCAGTTTGCCAATCTGTCGAAAGAGTGCACGGTTAATAGTTTATTTCATTATATGCAATGTACCTATAACATACAGAGGAAATTAATAAAAAACTATAAATCTAATCTTCCTTTTATTTAATATGCACTGAATTAAAAAAAAAAATGTACAAGTGCTACAAATAGGATGAAGAACAGTGGGAGGGGTGGTAGAGAGGGGATGGTGGGGAGGCGAAGGTTGGGTGGCAGAGCGCTCCTCGTGGCCGCCGGATTTATCCCTCAGTTGTGTTCCTTCCCTCCTTTCTGATCTTCGTATATTTCAATTGAATTCAGTGTTTTTACGTGTTTTTTTGTTGTCTTTTTGGAATCATGAGATTCAAAGAGATGGTAAGTCCAAATTTATTCATTATACACTTATATTTTTTAGAAAGCTAAATTTTTTTTTTTTTTTCATTTTTATAAACAATTAGCTATATAATTATTAATATAAATCATAATTTGTTACTAACTTTTCACTTTCTTATATCTTGAGTATTATGCCGCGTTTACACTATGTAGCAAAACAGCTATATAGCCGAGCTATACGTAGCTGATGAGCTATGTAGATATGATTAAAAAGAGCTATATAACTATGACTAAAAACGTTTCGTTGTGTAGCTATAGCAGCCGTATTAGCATGTACTTGATGAAATCAACCAGTTTACTTGGAGATGGCAAGCACACAACTGACGAGCGTCTTCGGGTGACAGCTATATAGCTGTGCTACAACAAAAAACGCGCTTCCAGCCCGGCTATATAGCTCAGCTGCATAGATCACTTTGGTCTTACCGACAACCGATGGGAAACTCATTTCGAGCTATATAGCTCTAGAATTGAACTAGGGCAGGACCCCTAGTTCAATTCTAGAGAGCCGGACTATATAGCTGTTTTCGGGTGGCGTTTTCAAAAACTTGTAGCTCGGCTATATAGCTGTATAGCTACATAGTGTAAACGCAGCATTAGTAAACGAAATGGAAACGTTTTGATCATTCATCATGATGTACCTACATACATATGTGCGTGTACCATTTATATTTATGACTTTAATCAAAAATATCTTCAAAACAGAAATCGTGGAGAAAACTAAAAGGCACATTTGATACGAAATAAGATTTGTCAAATTTCGCTCCGCTTACGAGATACTTATATACCGAAAATCATCCTGAAATTACAGTTCAAATATCAGTGTTTGATTTAAGGGAAAAAGGTTAGTACAACCGAAAAATTGGTCATCACAAAAAATGTTCCTTATCAAATTTCTATCAAAATGCTCTCAGATTTATAAGAACAATGTTATAACGTCCCAAAGAATGTGCAATCAAATTTCATAGGAATTATTTTTGGGTAATGTTTAAATTGTGACGGATTTGAAAATATGTTTATATTATTGGTAGTTTTTATTTAAAAAATAATAATAACATATATGTGATGTGGCTGTAACAAGAGTTTCTTATATGTACTAACAACGTTTTTACAATCATTCTCCCTCCCCGCCCTCAAATTCATTACATACTTGCGCTATTGAGTATACACTCAGAATTAAGCTGTCATAAACTCAGTAATGTTAGTATGAAATGATTTTGAGAAAGCGGTGGGGAAGAGAGAGTGAACTGTAATAGCGTGGTTGGTATAAGATAGTCCAGAAATGCACACATAATGTATACGTTATTTACGTTTTTATTTGTATTATATTATTGCAACTATTTCCATTGTATATTTCGGTCATTTGTTACATAATTTAGTTTTAATGTATCTTGCTTTCTTAATATTATTACAATATTTATTTATTTTAATTGTCTCTCATTCTTTAATAAATTATTTATAAATTTATGATACTATTTTAAATTAATTGTTGGACATTTTAAAGCCTACTTAATGTGTGTTTTTAGATGTTAAATGTTAATTCGAAGATTGTTTATGGTGGCAAGATGTGCTACTACTACACCGGGCCGCAAAATTCCTAGGGCCTGCACTGTATGTGCCTCTTTCAAAAGTGCAAGCTTCCCTTTTCGAAGTGCATGTTTCACTTTCATAAGCTGGAACATAACCGCAATGCAAACCCAACTGCGACTGCTCCAGTATGTTTTTATCCTAAGGGGTAAATATAAAATAGAGTCAAGTCGATGGGCCAATTATATTAATATTATACGAACCTTTTGTCTGGCCAGCTCTAACCTGTTATTTGTAACTAACTTGATCCATTTCAGATGTAAATAACTGGGATCTCCCTGCAATTTGTCAACTCCTTCAGCGCCCGCGTCCTCACTTTTCATCATTTAATTTGAACACTTATCTGAATGTAAATTACTTGAAAAGATTAGGTCATAAATAAAAGCGGTATCTTTTAAAATGTACTTAGGTCCAGAACTAATTTAGTCTCAATTAAACGTTGTTGGTCGTATCTTCAACAATTCTTAGCTTTTCCTACTTTTTCTTTAGTTGAATATATATAAACATTCCGTAAAATGCAAGAAAAAATGGACGAAAGTAGATGAAAATAGATGAAAAAAAAATAGATGCATTTGGGACGATGCAGCTACGCTTATGTTACTTCTAGTCTGTCTGACAACTATCTGAATACATTTCTGTGATCTGTATCGATATAGTGGAGAAAGAAAGTAATTTATTTGGGCCGGCATTCAAGTGCCTTTCACAAAAATGACAAAATACAGAAAAAAAACAAGAAAACAATAATAATAATGATAAATAAAACTAAATTCTAAGCTAAAATGTCCTGTGGGAGTCTGGGTCGCAGTCGGCGATGTGCAGTGGGCTGTCCAATATTGAAGTGAACAGCTCCAGGGCTGAGGGGCAGGTTCTGGAGGAACGTCTCAGTCAGAGATCCCAGTACGGTGTCCATGGGAGCTATGTCCAGTTCTTTATGAATTATACTGCCTCTCACGAACCACGGTACGTTGAGACCTATGCGGAGGGTTTTGTTTTGGAATGATCGTTATTTTCGTTTTACTGTTTTGCTTGCACTGTACCGTATTGGGCAAGCATATGTTAGTAGTGGACGTAATAGTGATGTGTACAAGATTTTGATGCAATTTGGGCGGAGTGGAGTGTTGCGGTTAATGAGTGGATAAAGTTGTGAGAGTCTTTGATATGCTTGTGTTAGTTTTGTTGAGATGTGGGTGTGCCATGTAAGTCTTGTGTCCATGTGTAAACCGAGATATTTTAATGTTTGTTGGGAAGTATTCCATGATATAGTGGAAAGCTAATAGAATAAATAAAATCAAAGAACCACAAAAATATATACATAAAGTGTACCAATTTTGGTTTACGCTATCGTTAGTGCAAAGTTCAAAAATTGGACAGCCGAAACCGCATATATTTTGCGGAATTAGACAATATAAGTAAAAGTTATGAAAGTTCTTTATTTTTATTTATCTCATAATTGATATCAGAGGTGTATTTATCAAATTTTACGATGAATACTTTTGGTAATTGAACCTTTTTCCATAGAATTAATTGTTTACGCATAAACGATACGTATTTTGTTTATTAGATATCATTTTTAAAGTTACGTAAATGAGGTTGTTGACGGTTTTTGTTTTTATCGTGTCTAGCTTATAGCAGCATTGACCTTCATGTCTGTTTGTTCCAGTGATAGTATTTTTACTGATCAATTCATTTTGACCCCAAGCCTGAATATTTGTTTTCTACGTCCGAGGTCAAAATGGGATAAAAAGAACAAGGTTTAAATTCTGTTTTGGAGAAATATTAACATGTATTAATATAAATTATTATAAAAAATGTTTTAAGTATTTTGTAAAATCTATAGTATAGGCAAGCGGGAAACTTACCCAGTCGGCTGGGCTTAAGACTACATCAGTTAAGTAAGGCGATAGGATGAGGGCAAACAATACGTCAGACGTTAAAAGGTTGTCCTATTAGAGAGCCATGTAACTGGTTGTCGGGGTCAGGAGATATCTCTTACGAGAACGAGAAGTTCAAATTATACCAATAGTACAAGGAAGTATTGTAATCGTGCGAAAATCCGAGATCGAATATTCTGATTTATGTGATTGGAAATTTGTAAAGTTTAAATTGGGCGAAAAATGAGAGGGTCTAAATACATTTTACAAGATACTGTCTATATTGATGACTTAAAAAAAGTTTTCAAATAAAAGTTGTTGAGAATGTTGAAAGGCAGTAGATTTTTTAGTAAGTAGTATTTAGTATATTTTTAGTAATTTTTGTAGACATTTTCTTGATTCACCAAATAATGTCGAGTTCTATCGAAAATTTGGTTCTTACCAAAAATGTCTCTTATTTTTTTTTACTGTAATTCTTGTAAGAATTACGAATGATAATCGTAAGAACTGAGGGATTGGGCGTGTGTTTCTGCTTCGTAAATGAAAATTCTAAGAATTTCCCTCGAAGTATTCAACCCTCTGAGCGCCTTCTTCAAGGCCTGTGTACTATGAGACTATCTGTTAAGCTTAAAAATAATATAGAGTTTAAGTTACAAAAGTTGAATGTAAATAAAAAAGAATGTGACAATAACAGAACATTCTTTTACCAACCATTTTTGTACAGATCACTCTCCCCTCTCCCAAATTCATTTTATGTTGGCAACCCTGGTTATATGAAAGTAATGAGTTACGTCACATTACGTCAGTTTTGTTTGTTTCATTATACTGAGAATGACTTTATATACCCATTAATACCAGTATGAAAAGAATTTCAGAGGAGGCAGAGTGATCTGTACAAAAGTGGTTGGTACAAGAAAGTATGTAAAGGCCACATCACATACATATATACTTTATTTTTTAGTATTTTTGAAAAAAAACTACCAATAATAATATTATTAAATTCTTTGCTGGGAGCCATGGTGGCCGTGCGGGCTAGAGCGTAGGGCTTTGGTCGCATGATCTCACCATGGTTTGCGGGTTCGAATCCCGCCCGGGATTGAGTTTTATTTCGTAGATAGAACACAGAGTGACATGGCTAATATGCATCGAACATAAGGCCAAAAAAAAGAAAAAAAGAAATTTCTTTGCTATGCATTACAAATTAAACATTACTCAGAAATGTTTCCTACAAAAATTAATTTTACATTTTTTGGGTTGTTATAACGTTGGTTGTGTTGGTCCTACTTCAAATCTAAGGTACATAAGCGATTTGAACTTTAATTAGGAACATTTCCAGTTAAAAACAATTTTTCGATAATTCGAGTAAACCATTTAAAACGGCACCTATTAATTTTCCGCGAATTCGATTCAAGGGAAGGAGGGCTCAACACAAAAACCCACAATAAATGACGATGTAATAAATGTATTCGGCGAAATGGGCCCAAGCCCTTCCCCAACTCAATAACCCTAATAACTGTATCGATACAACATTTAGTATGAGGATTCAGAAGCCCCAATGGCCGTCTATAACTAAAGTTTAGTCCAAACGAATTGGTTTTGGAGGGAGAGTGAAAACGTAATTGATTAATTCGATATGAGGAAGTACATTGCCGGTGATTCACCAACTATTTTTTTTGTCTTACTATTATTTTTGTTTTCTACTTTTATTCCTACCACCAGAGCGCTCTTTCGTCGATGGGAGTCCTAAATTTTGCCTAGCTAGTTTTAATTAACCAGGATAGGGGATCTTGAAACAGGTTCTTGTCCACCTGAGCGACGACAAGCCCGTGCATAAGTCACTACACAAACAAACGACGAGAGGTAATTAAATTGATTATGTTGATTCACCAAACACAGTTCATTCGGTTTATAATTACCGCAACATATTCCTGGTATTATAAATACAATATATACCCAGTTAAACTACTGTACACAAGAGGTTCCGTTTCTATTTACCTAATTTGTGTATTCATTCAATATAGAATGAAATAAATGCTCAGGGTTCACATTATAAATTTTAATTTCTATAATGATGACATCAATAGGGCACCGGTAGCTTAGTGGTATGCGTGCTTGCTTAATGAGCTAAAGATAACGGGTTGGAAACCCGGCCGAGGCCCTTAGTTTATTTTATCTGAGAGGTAAAATAAACTTGAGCTCGCCGTTTTTCGGATGGGACGTTAAGCGATGGTCTCGAGTCTGTACGATGTCATGTACTCGTAGACAAAAATTTAGGATATGGAAAAGATAGGACTCCCACAGTAGAGTCGGGCTCATGTCCACCAGAGAGACGAAAGAGCGCTCTGGTAGTAGGCGATATGACCTCGTGATTAAAGCCCGAACATGAGTCATAATAACTAAATATAATTTTTATATTTTTTAGAAATACCCCAACAGGTGTGTTTAGTCAGGAACTGCACAACTTTTTCTTTTTAATTTTGTAGTGCAAGTTATTTCGAAGGATAGGATTTTCATATTAACTATAAAATTTCATGTCGATACTTTCATTACAACTGCAGATATTAGAGTGTTTGCCTCTTCCATAAAATCATCCATAGGTTTTGGATACACATCTAAAATTTTGTGTCGATGTCGATGCATTCTTTCTATCGGGAGTTATCATGTTCACAGACATCACAAAGTCAGATTTTTTTTTCATTGCTGGAAGCTGGTCGGATAATATGAATCTCCTTTGAAAACTCGTCATCGAATTTCTGAGCGATTAAATACTTTGTTTAGCTGGGGGAATAAAATTGCTTTTAGGGGTGCAAGATGCCATGATTTTCATTTTAATTCATTAGTTACATCAACAGTTATTATTTATTTATTTATTACTATTGTATAAGAATCAACGTTACAATAGGGGTTGTGTTCATACTGAAATTATACAATCGTAAATATTCTTTCAAGTAAATATAATTTCAAGAATATTGATAATAGATATGTAAACAAACAACTTCATGAAAATAATTTTAAAAAATCTTAATTTGGCAATAAGAGAAATATAGTTATAATATTTATACATCTGTTGTACTGTCTGAGAGGCTACTGGTTCATTAATTATTTTATTTGCAAAAAATTTTATAATGCTTGAAAAAACAGGACATTTACAAATAAAATGTACATATCATCAGTTTCATTACCACAGATATTATAATTAGGCTGATTATTAAATTTAATTGAAACGTCTGGCACTTAAGTTTTAAAAAAATGCTTGCCGCCCAATCTAATTTGAGCTATTAAGTTAATACACTTCAGAGGGGCGTCAAAATGGAGATAAGGCTGGCAAATCTGTAACAGGTCATAATAAAAATTTTAAATAATCATGAATCAACAGTTATCAGGTTTTTGAGCTGAGCCCCCCTTCTCTGTGTTGTCCTTATTGAGTCCTAGTTCCACTTATAAAATTTCATATCGTTACGTCATTACTTAGGAAGTTATTAGGCTTTTAGGGTAGAGAGAAGCTGTTGAAGTGATTCACAGTGACTTTTTGATTATCTGTGCTTTAACTTCTAATTATTATCATTATTCATCACGCTATACTTTTTTTTGGCGAAAATATTAAATATAAACAAGAGGAGAGATAAAAAAAAGTTGTGGTCGATGAAAGCAGACTCCAAGAATTTGTGTCAAGCTTTTAGCATTGAGTGTGCTTTTTTCAGGGCCTATATTAACATATATTCAATGGTAAGAGGCTTATAAAAGCTGAAATGAAGTTGAAATAAAACAATAAAAAAGTAAGTTTAAATAAACAAAATCTACATCATAAGAGAACAAAAAAGTGGTCGGTGAATCATCAGCTATGTACTTCCTCAGCATGAATTAATCAGTTAAGTTTTCGCTCTCCCTCCAAGTCCTCCCTCCAACTTAATAGTTATATACATAGTATCTTCATACTAAATTTTTTGTTGGTACAGATAATTACATCGGCAGTTAGTAGGCTATTTGAGTCGGGACTCCCTCCTTTCGACTGATTTTCCGGAAAATTAATAGCTGCTATCCTTATAGGGTTTTGATTTTAAATATAAAATTTTATGTCTATAAATTCATTACATCGGCAGTTATTAAAGTTTTTGTGTTAAGCCTCCCTCATAACCCCCCCCCCCCCTCCCCCCTTCCCTTGGCCGATTTGGCTGAAAGCCAATTGGTGCTGTCCCTAGAGTGTTTTGGATACTTATATAAAATGTCTTGTCGATATATTCATTCTATCGGGAGTTATCCTATTCACAGACAGATACACAGAGACAGAAATGTTTTTTTTTCGGCATGGACACGAGTCCCTGATATGTGTTCAGTTCTTTGACCCCTTCTCCAATAAGATTCACCACCTGAAGATGTCAGTTTGACTGATGAAACTAGTTGTGGTAAAAAATAAACTAGGTTGGACTGATACATCTGTATTACTTATTTTCTGTATTCTTAGTGACGTTAGTATGAAATGATTTTGAGAGGGGGGGGGGGGGGGGGAATGTAAAAGCGTGGTTGGAACAAAAAAGTCCAATAATGGCCCCCATTACATATTCTTACGTAAACGAAGTATAAGGGAAGTCATATAATCGGTAAAAAATTCGATGCGAATTTTTCAACAAAATTTCTTGTTTTCCGACCTCTAGATTCAAAATATGAAGAAAAAAAAATATGTGTGTCTGTGAACATAACTCCCGAATATATGTTCGACATGAAATTTTATGTGTGATCTTATTGTGACATCTATCGTTTTTCAGCCAAATCGGCAAAAAGGGGGGGGGGGGGGGGGTAGTGGAGAAGCTTAACTCAAAAACTATAATAACTGCCACTGTAATAAATGTATCTACACAAGATTTAGTATGAGAATTTAGGAGCCCCTATGTAAGTCAACGGTTGAATATTATCATAAACGAACGACTGGTTTTGAAGAGGGAGCGAAAAGTTAATTGATTAATTCGTTCTGGGGAAGTACTTTGCCGGTGATTCACCGACGATCTTTCTATTTGGTATACATTTATTCATAAAAAGTTAATCTCTGTTTTCATTTAGTTATTCATTTATTCTCAAGACTCCTTATTTTCTTTATAATCTAGAAGGTAGATAGATGAAAAAGAATAAAAAAAGGCTCGCATAGGATGATTTGAAAAAAAAAAAAGGAAATCCGGATTATTTTCAATCCATAGAATTTTCCAATAAGCTTTTAAAAATTATCTGAGATCGAAAATTGAAAAGTAGCCTCCTTATCATTCTCTCTCTTTCTTTTTTGTTTATTTTTTTTTACCTTCTCAAGCAAAAGGAAGAAACTTGAGCTGGATCAACATAAAGAAAATTTTGAGAAATTCAGCAAGAAAAAAGTTGATCTTAAGATCAAGTAAAAAAGTCGTCGGTGAATCACTGCATATATACTTCCCCAGATTGTATTAATCAATTACTTTTTTGTTTTCTCTCAACAGTTTAGACTAAAACTAAATATTTGACTTAAATAGTAGCTTCTGAATCTTCATACTAAATGTATCGATATATACATTCATTATGGCATTTAAGTCGAGAAAATATGCCCCCGTTCTTTGCTCCCCCCTCTTTCCTTCGACCTATTTCGAGAAAAATTAATAGGTGTCGTCTTTATAGGACAATTTTTGTGTTAAACCTCCCTCCTAATACTCCCCTACCATTTAGCTTAAAGGGTTCTGGATACACGTATAAAATTTTGAGTCGGAAATTATGGTGTTCGTACACACACAAGTTAGTTATTATGAATGATGCTCGGGCTTTAACTATGAGGTCATATCGCCTACTACCACAGCACTCTTTCATCATTCTGTTGGACATGAGTCCGACACTACCTATGGGAATCCTAAATTTTGTCTACCCTAAATTTTTATTCACCTAGGGTAGGGGGTCTTTAACGAGTACCTAACATATTACAGGCTCGGGAGCATCGCTTAACGTCCCATCCGAAGGAATGCATACCTCCCAGATAAAATGAACTAAGAGCTTCAGTCTGGTTACGAACCCGCTATCCTTAGCTCAGTAAGTAAGCACGCATACCACTGAGCTCCCGGCCATATATATGTATATAGCATATATAAACATAAAACTTCATTGAAATGTGAAAAGTCCTTTTGTCGCTCTGATGGACATGAGCCCGACTCTACTGTGGCAGTCCTAAGCCTATCCTAAATTTTTATTCTCCTAGGACAGAGGTCTTTAACAAGTACCTCACATTGTACAGGCTCGGGGCCATCGCTTAATATCTCATCCAAAGGACGGCGTGTTCACGGGTTTTTTCACCTTCCAGATAAAAAACTTAAAGGCCTCGGCCGGGTTTCCAATCAGCTATTTTGAGCACAGTAGACAAGAAAGGCATGCATACCTTTTAGGTATCGGTGCCATCATGCTATATCTACTTCGATTTGATATAAAAATCCGTTCTATTTCCGCAGAATCTTCCCAAGTTGTTTGGGCTTTGACTTCGTTTGAGAGTTACACGATTCTGTCGCATCTGGTCTCAACTTTACATAAAACTTTGCATAAATGTTAATTAATACACCGGTTTTTGGTTTCTATTCAAGTCATAAAAGCCACCTTCAAAAACTCATCGGCTATGTTCTTCCCCAGAACGAAATAATTACTTTTTCTCTCTCCTTCCATAGCCATTGACCATTTGCGCTGAAACTCAATATTTGCTTACATAGTGGCTTCTGAATCCTCATACTAAATTTTATCTCGTTACATTCATTACATCGGCAGTTATTATGATTTTTAAGTTAAGCCCCTCTGATCCCCCCTCTCCTTAGCTTATTTCCACTGAAAGTTAATGGGTGTCGTCTTTCGAGGACTTTGAATTTATATATGAAATTTAATGTCAATACATTTATTAAAACGGCAGTTATTAGTTTTTGAATTTATATATGAAATTTAATGTCAATATATTCATTACAACGGCAGTTATTAGTTTTTGTATTAACCCTTCCTCTAACCCCTCCATTTACTTTGGCCGATTTGGCTGAAAATCAATAGATGTCCTCCTTATAAGGTTTTGGTTAGTCATGTAAAATTTCGTGTAAATACATTCTTTACAACGGCAGTTATTAAAGTTTCATATATTTTTTTGTATTCCCGCGATTTTCAGCTCAATAAGCAAGCCCGTTACTTCTGATCAACCGGCATCCTCTTCTGTAGGAAGTAATGTTTAAATTTAAACGCATAGCAATTAATTTTAAAATATAGTTTTATTATTAGTAATTTTTTTAAAAGGGTTAAAAAATAAAAAATATATATTACAGGAATTTTTTTTAAACCAACCACGCTTTTACAGATCACTCACTCACCCCCTTCTCCCTCTCAAAATCATTTCATACTGGCTTTATTGTGTATAAGAAAGTCACTCTCATAGTTACGCTGTAAAATGAAATAAAGACAGTTCTTATACAATAATGCTAGAAAGAAATGATATTGAAAGGCAGGTGGGTGAGAGAGAGGGATAGAGAGAGAGATCTGTAAAAAAGTGGTTGGTATAAGAAAGTCCTATAATGGCCACATAATATATTTCCATATTTTTGTTATATTGGCGAGGTCACTGATCCATCTATTAGCTTATCTGATATTGTGTTACGATGATCCATCTCGGGTTTCTCCTTAAGGATTATTCTGTCACAATCCCCTCGGGATTATCCTAAGGGGATAGTGTGGTCTTAAGATCAGATTTAGTAAACTGACACCAGTATTCTCTCAATATAGATGTGAAGATTTCAATTTGGGATTCATTTACTAATTAATTTTTCCAAAAAATCCTGAATTGGAGTGTAACTAGACTGTAATGAAGGAAGCGGAGAAAAAAAAAAAAATTACAGTTTAAACTTGCTCACTTAAAAAATGATCAGATGAGTCGTTGTGTGTCAAGCTTATTGAATCGTTCAGAAAGTCGAAATTGATTCGAACCTTGATTCGAAATATCAAAAAAAAAAATATATCTGTCCCTCTTTGCGTCTGTCTGTAAACTCGATAAATCATATGCACATTCAGAAGCTCATAAGGACGACACATCAAGTTTTATCGGAATCGGCCGAAGGGAAGGGTGGAATCAGAGGGGGGTTCAATTAAAAAACTTCAATGAATATAACAATAACAAATTTTTTATCTAGATACAATACCTCATAAGGACGGCACCTACTAATTTTCCGCGATATCGGTATAAAGGAAGGGGAGTCTCGACTCAAAAACCCTAACAACAGCCGTTGTAATGAAGTTATCGACATAAAATTTAATTTGAAGATTCAGAAGCACCTTTATACTTCAACTATTGATTTTTACCCCAAATGGTCGATAGGTTTTGGAGGGAGAGCGGAAACTTATATGCAGTGATTCACCCACTACTTTTTTTTTCTTCAAAATTGAGGAGGTGAACTATGTCGTAGAACCTGCGCATCCACGAACTTTCTTATTGTAATGTCAGAACTAATGGATGGTGTGAAAACTGACGTAATCAAGCGTTGAATGTTTGAAATCACATTCTTAGATTAGAATTCAACTTCATTTATTAAAACCGTCTCTATCTATGAAGACTCGGTAATATCCCGTAATATCAGCTGGTAGAAATTTTGTATGGTAAATAAATGATTTTTTTGTGTAAGAACAGATAAAAACATTTGACTGAATAACACTGTTCAACAAAAAAAAATTATATTCATTTTTCTAGGGGTATCATTCTTGATTATTATGTGAAATTGCCTCCTGGATTCCAATCTGTAATTAGTTTTTCTGTGTCAGGCATAGATTTGAAGTTATAGGCAATTTCAGTTTTTTCAAAAGTATAAAACAAAAACATGAAGGAGCCCATACATTTTTAATTTATATTAAATTATAATTACCGTCTCTTTATAAAGAGATATACATATATATTTTTTTTTGGAGAGGAGGATTAATATTGGACGGTTTTCGGCCTTTATCTTGTAAACCGGGTGAACTTCGAAAATGAGAATTTTTGTTAGATCAAAATCATAAGGAGTATCTTAGTTAAATATACTTTTGTCTGGAAGTATAGTGATCTTATTTTTCATCCGATTTCCGCCAAAATCAAATGAATGTTAGTACATGTGACTTCTACATTTCAAATTTAAAGTTCATAATCTATTCAAAATAAAATCATACGAACAATCAGACAATGCCTCTACTACGTTACAAACATAACACTACATATGGACCTCAACATACCATTTTTACACAAGAGCTTTACACAACAAGTTAATGACACACCCGAACACACTGGTGGAAGCAATGTCGGTTCGGACCTTGCCGGGCAACCCTCCTCTATGACTGAATCGTTGTTGGCCGACGGTAGTGTTGACCTGCCGTCTCATCAAGAGACTCAAGCGGTGTTTTTGTTAGCATATTTCCTAGTTATGATGTACTTCATAGTTAGAAATCATATAACAAAGGGGGGGAAAAAAGTTCATAGCCACATTCATTTCTGAGTTAGGGTCTTGCAAAGTTCCAATCACACAATAATAATAATAATAATAAATTTATTTCCGTTAAACCAATACATGGTAATAGGATACGTGAAAAGAATTTATACATTGAGATATGTCATAAATTAGATTTATAACTACTTGAGTCTAACACACGTACGATTAGTACTAATAACAAAACTATTAAAAAAATTAAAATGAAATTATTAAAAACTGAATAAATAAATACTTAAGAATATATAATAATGTATAAAAAAAATTAATACATAGATACATTTATAATAAGTAGACACATTTTTCAATTTAATAAAAATTAAGAGAACTATTTTTGAAAAAACTCTTCTGAAGTGTCTTTATCCCAACGTTGTTTCGGGACGTTCTTACGTCCCTTCATCAGGTCCCAATGTGCGAGATCTTTAAAGTGTGGAGGCATACCCATACACATGCGAACATACATCATAGCGAAAATGATCAAAACATGTTCAGAGGACGTTGAAACACGATCTCGGATTTTTTTAACGATTACAGGTATGAGAAAGTAAAAAAAGCTTAGTAGTTAAGTAAGATCTTGCGTGGCAAATACCATTAAGGGCGTAGACGGAGTTAGTATGTGAAGGGGTGAGTAAGGAGAACAGAGGGCTTAAGAGGGGTAGAACAACAACATTTTTTGGAAATATTTAGCTAATGGTTTGCATCTCCTCCATTTCTTCATTATATTATCCTATTCGTGATCAGTACTTCAGGCTTTTTAATTAAATGTCCTTTTGTTATTTTTGACATTATATTACTTCCCCGATGTATTATGTATATTTATGTAATCGGTGAAAAAATCTATGAGGAGGTTTCAACGAAATTTTTGGTTTTCCAACTTCTTAATTCGTAAAATTATAAAAAAAAGTCTGTATGTATCTGTGAATACGAGATCTCCCGATAGAATGAATGTATCGACACGACATTTTCTATGTGTATCCAGGACCCTAGATGGACGGCATCTATTGATTTTCAGCAAAAGGGAAGGGACGGATTAGGGGGGAGGCTTAACACAAAAACTCGGATAACTGGCGTGTACCTATTAATTTTCAGTGAAATCTCAATAACTGTCGATATGATGAATGTATTGACATGAAATTTTATATTTAAATTAAAAACACAATGAGGATGACATCTATTAATTTTTCGCGAAATCGTACAAAGGGAAGGGAGACCAGGGAAGAGGGGCTCGACTTAAATACCCTAATAACTGCCGATGTAATGAAGTATAACACACAAAAAGGATTCAGAAGCCAAGTGAAATATTGCGTTTTAGCCGAAACGGTCGATTGACTATAGAAGGAGAGCAAAAACAGAACTGAATAATTTGTGCTGGGGAATGATGTGTCGACCATATCTTTTGGCCAAGCCCACATTTTCCCCTGAGTCTGACAAACTGGAGACTAATGACCTGTGGTAAATAATTAAAGATTTTAAGTGTTGATCTTAAATAAATGATAAATAAATAATAATTAATAATAATGAAATAAACAATAATAATTGAAACAAAAAGAAACAATAAATTACCACATTTCCTGCAGAAATTTTATCTCTTTTCTTTTACTAAATTTTGATTTCTATAGTAGTTTTTCGAAAAGGGGCCCTAAAAAAGTATCAAAAGTTCAAGACGTGCAATTTTTAAGAAAGTGCATGTATTAAAAAAAATGCAATTTACATACTTTTCACTTGGATTCCTCAAGAGATGCCATTTTTAATAATTTTAAATCTAATCCAACTGGGCCAACAGGGAAAATGAATAGAATAGGATTTACGAGAACAAATCTTGGGTTTATTTTCTTACTAGCAGTAATACCCGGCATTGCCCGGGGAACTTTGATTTTTCTCCCAATATCTTCTATAACGCTATTCAGTTCCTCGACAGTACATTCATGATGTTATAATTTTCAATTATTCATACGGAATAAGGCTTATAGTCCTTCAACGGCAGACATCCCAGCTAGTAACTTTTTAGGACCCCTGGGCACCACAGCTATATGCGCCTTTCAACGGCGGAAGCCACACCTAGTGAATACTTAGCATCGGTGGACGTCCTAGTCAGTGCGTACTTAAGAACGTTTGTGACCACAGCTAGTATGTGGCTTGCAACGCTAAGCACCACAGCTAGTACGTAGTTTGGAATGCTGGGCATCATAGTTAGTATGTGCCTTGCGATGGCGGACCCAACAGCTAGTACGTAGTTAGGAACGCTGGTCACCACAGCTAGTATGTGCCTCGCAACAGCGGACCCCACAACTAGTACGAAGTTAGGAACGCTGGGCATCACAGCTATTAAGTGCCTTGCAACAGCGGACCCCACAGCTAGTATGTAGTTAAATACTCTGGGCATTACAGTTAGTAAGTGCTTTGCAACAGCGAACTTCACAGCTAGTACATAGTTAGGAACGCTGAGCACTACAGCTAGTAAATGCCTTGCAACAACGGACCCCACAGCTAGTACGATATTAGGAACCCTGGGCATCACAGCTAGTATGCTTTTGCAACGACGGACCCCACAGCTAGTACGTTTTTAGGAACGCTGGGCCCTACAGGTAGTAGGTGCCTTGCAACTGCGGACCCCACAGATAGTATGTATTTAGAACCACAGGGCATCACAGCTAGTATGAGTTTTGCAACGGCGGACCCCACAGCTAGTACCTACGTAGTTAAATACGCTGGGCCACACTGCTAGCGCCTTGCAACAGCAGACCCCACAGCTAGTACGTAATTAGGAACGCTGGGCATCACAGCTAGTAAATGTCTTGTAGGTGCCTTGCATCAGCGAACCCCAGAGCCAGTACATAGTTAAGAACGCTGGGGCTGAGCACTACAGCTAGTAAGTGCCTTGCAACAGCGGACCCCACAGCTGGTACGATATTAGGAACGCTGGACATCACAGCTAGTAAATGTCTTGCAACAGTGAACCCCACAACGAATACATAGTTACTACTACTACATGTGAAATTCATGACAATCCGATTCATGACAATACGATCAACCATTAATGAGCTAGCTCTATATTTATACTTAGCCCCCCCCCCCCTCAACCCCGCCACCCGTTCAAAACTTCGGGACGCCACACACCTTATTTTTCTATTTGGCCTTCAGGAATAATATATGCGAAATTTCGTGACAATACGACCAACCGTTAATGAGCTAACTCTATATGTATATTTAGCCCTCCCACAACCCTCCTTCCTGTTCAAAACTTTGGGACGCCACACACCTTTTTTTCCTGTTTGGCTTTTAAAAAGACTACGTGTGAAATTTCATGACAATTTGACCATTAGTTAATGAGTTAGCACTATTTATATACTTAGGCCCCCCTTACAACCCCCCCTCCCGATCAAAATTTTGGGACGCCACATAGCCTATTATTCAATCGGGCTCAAAAGAATGCTACATGTGAAGTTTCATGAAGATCCGTCCAGCCGTTTGGGCGTGATGCTGGAACAAACATACAAACAAACACACACACAAACCCCGTTTCAGCTTTATTTATATAGATTATATCACAATGTACACAAGTTTTAATTTGTGTTCATATCTATACATACATCTTTTTTTTTTTGGCATTTTTCTTCCATAGTGGATCGGTGTCACCATATTTAAAGTCAGTCTGAACGTTGTGCTGACGTTGGCATAATCCGAAACCAGCACACTCTATGGCTCTGTCAGTTAACAAATATTAAATCTATAAACCGTTAAAAAGCAAGAAATTTGAAGAATGGAGTCTACCGAGCTCAGGATCGCCACTTAGAAATCTAGCTGAGGCACTTAGGTCAGATGTTTTAATCGGGAAGTTAAAAATAACTTTGAGCACTTCGTCCTTCGGATGGGACATTAAGCGATGATCCAGGGCTTTTTCGAATGTGAGGTACTCGATAATGAGACGTATGTTATGTAAATAAACCTGGGTAGGTGAAATATCACTTAGGTTGAAAATAGCCTTGAGCACGTCGTCCTTCGGATGGGACTTTCCGGATAAATCTGAATCTCTCGTATCAGTTTTAACAATTATTAAGCCTATAAACCGTTAAATAGCGCAAATTTGTTGAAAAACATTTTTATTTTGATTTTCGTGTAGGATTCAGACAATCCGGTCGTTCTCTATCAGTTTTAACAAATATTAAATCTATAAACCGTTAAAAAGCGAGAAATTTGAAGAATGGAGTCTACCGAGCTCAGGATCGCCACTTAGAAATCTAGCTGAGGCACTTAGGTCAGATGTTTCAATCGGGAAGTTAAAAAACACTTTGAGCACGTCGTCCTTCGGATGGGACTTTAAGCGATGATCCCGGGCTTTTTCGAATGTGAGGTACTCGATAATGAGACGTATGTTATGTAAATAAACCTGGTTAGGTGAAATTTCACTTAGGTTGAAAATAGCCTTGAGCACGTCGTCCGTCGGATGGGACTTTTCGGATATATCTGATTCTGTCGTATCAGTTTTAACAATTATTAAGCCTATAAACCGTTAAATAGCGTGAATTTTTGAAAAACATTTTTATTTTGATTTTTGTGTAGGATTCAGATAATCCGGTCGTTCTCTATCAGTTTTAACAAATATTAAATCTATAAACCGATAAAAAGCGAGAAATTTCAAGAATGGAGTCTACCGAGCTCAGGATCGCCACTTAGAAATCTAGCTGAGGCACTTAGGTCAGATGTTTTAATCGGGAAGTTAAAAATAACTTTGAGCACTTCGTCCTTCGGATGGGACATTAAGCGATGATCCAGGGCTTTTTCGAATGTGAGGTACTCGATAATGAGACGTATGTTATGTAAATAAACCTGGGTAGGTCAATTTCCACTTAGGTTGAAAGCCTTGAGCACGTCGTCCTTCGGATGGGACTTTCCGGATGTATCTGAATCTGTAGTATCAGTTTTAACAATTATTAAGCCTGTAAACCGTTAAATAGCGCGAATTTTTTGAAAAGCGTTTTCATTTTGATTTTTGTGTGGGGTTCAGATAATCCGGTCGTTCTCTATCAGTTTTAACAAATATTTAATCTATAAACCGTTAAAAAGCGAGAAATTTGAAGAATGGAGTCTACCGAGCTCAGGATCGCCACTTACAAATCTAGCTGAGGCACTTAGGTCAGATGTTTTAATCGGGAAGTGAAAAATAACTATGAGCACGTCGTCCTTCGGATGGGACTTTAAGCGATGTTCCAGGACTTTTTCGAATGTGAGGTACTCGATAATGAGACGTATGTTATGTAAATAAACCTGGGTAGGTGAAATTTCACTTAGGTTGAAAATAGCCTTGAGCACGTCGTCCTTCGGATGGGACTTTCCGGATATATCTGAATCTGTCGTATCAGTTTTAACAATTATTAAGCCTATAAACCGTTAAATAGCGCAAATTTTTTGAAAAACATTTTTATTTTGATTTTTGTGTAGGATTCAGATAATCCGGTCGTTCTCTATCAGTTTTAACAAATATTTAATCTATAAACCGTTAAAAAGCGAGAAATTTCAAGAATGGAGTCTACCGAGCTCAGGATCGCCACTTAGAAATCTAGCTGAGGCACTTAGGTCAGATGTTTTAATCGGGAAGTGAAAAATAACTATGAGCACGTCGTCCTTCGGATGGGACTTTAAGCGATGTTCCAGGACTTTTTCGAATGTGAGGTACTCGATAATGAGACGTATGTTATGTAAATAAACCTGGGTAGGTGAAATTTCACTTAGGTTGAAAATAGCCTTGAGCACGTCGTCCTTCGGATGGGACTTTCCGGATAAATCTGAATCTGTCGTATCAGTTTTAACAATTATTAAGCCTATAAACCGTTAAATAGCGCAAATTTTTTGAAAAACATTTTTATTTTGATTTTTGTGTAGGATTCAGATAATCCGGTCGTTCTCTATCAGTATTAACAAATATTTAATCTATAAACCGTTAAAAAGCGAGAAATTTCAAGAATGGAGTCTACCGAGCTCAGGATCGCCACTTACAAATCTAGCTGAGGCACTTAGGTCAGATGTTTTAATCGGGAAGTGAAAAATAACTATGAGCACGTCGTCCTTCGGATGGGACATTAAGCGATGTTCCAGGACTTTTTCGAATGTGAGGTACTCGATAATGAGACGTATGTTATGTAAATAAACCTGGGTAGGTGAAATTTCACTTAGGTTGAAAATAGCCTTGAGCACGTCGTCCTTCGGATGGGACTTTCCGGATAAATCTGAATCTGTCGTATCAGT